>LPNX010701415.1:96109-127396 GCA_001517045.1 Pseudotsuga menziesii
ATCACATACATAATCGACTACAAGCAAAGAAGAATGAAGAATTGTTCCAAAGAACAAGTGACGACAGTTCAAAGACAAAGAATAATATGACAAGTGTGGTGACATCATTGATGCAGAACCTTCCAGCCACCAAGAAGAAAGGGAAGATCAGTTCAAGAAGAATGATGTCAGGGCGTAGTATCAAGAACTGAAGAGAAGTTCATAGTTCCATCATGCAGTAGATGGAAACATCGTGGGATACAAAGCAAGATTCATAGCATGAGGCTTCTCACGAAAGGAAGGCCTAGACTATGAAGATACATTTGTAGCCAGTAAAAGTTGAAACACATACATGATGAGATTGATGAAGATCTTAACCTTTGCTACAAGGTTGAATATTCAAGTCTATACACTAGATGATCACATAGAAGATTAGTAGCATAGGAATCTACTTGTCACTCCGGTACAGAATGTTTCAGTGCATAGAGTACAGGAGACAGAGGGAGTATGATGCTCCATTTCAGAGGGAGTGACTACAGAATATCTTGAGGCTCGACATGGTACAACAGGATGGGCATATTACTGATGACTCTAGGCTTTACTGAGAGTAAAGTGGTTTCCAACCTTTGCTTCAAGGTTGAAGGAAGAAGACCGGTGATGTTCCTGTTATGTGTCGATGCACTATTGTTCTAGGCATGGAAGTGTGGCAGAGTATGGATGGAATCTTCCTTGGACAAGGGAAGTATGCAGTAGAGATCCTGAAGAGATTTGGGATGATGGACTGCATGACCACACCTATGGCATCGAACATGAAGCTATTGATTGATGCTTCATCCGAGATGGTTGATGCTATGATGTATCGTCAGATGATTGGGTCCTTGATGTACCTGAGACCAGATATTTGCTTTGCTGTGAACACATTGAGACATGTTCACCTGATGGTTGCAAAGCTTGCAGGGGTACAGTTGATTATGGACTCAAGTACGATGTGAATCAGAAGATTAACCTAGAGGGTTATGTTGATTCAGATTGGATAGGCAGTGCCATCGACAGGAAGAGTACTTCAGGGTGTTGCTTCAGTATGGGATCAGGTGTGATATCTTGGTTTAGCAGGAAGCAATCCTGTGTGGCACTGAGTACGGCTGAAGCAGAGTATGTCGCAGCTTGTTCAGCTAGTTGTGAGGCAGTATGGCTGCGGAAGCTACTATCTGATATATTTGATCTCCAGTTGGATGCTACTTGTATACATTGTGACAACCAGAGTTGTGTGAAGTTGTCAGAGAATCTAGTGTTCCATGACAAGTCGAAGCATATCGAAATCAAATATCACTATATCAGGGATATGGTGCAGAGAGGAGCAGTGAAGCTCCTGTATGTTGCGACGGAGGAACAGATAGCTGATGTATTGACGAAGCCATTGGCTAGGATGAAGTTTGAGTACTTCAGAGAGAGACTTGGTGTTCTCCAGATCGAGGTTCTTTCCAAGAGAAAGTGATGAGACCCAAATCCATTCTGACGAGCAGGTCAGATGTAAGGGCTGAGCCATTCTATCATGGTGAGAGGATTCAGTTCCTTCCATGTCAGATATGAGTGCTAGAGATCCAAAGCCATTCTGACGAGCAGGTCAGATGTAAGGGCTGAGCCATTCTGTCATGGTGAGAGGATTCAGTTCCTTCCATGTCATATATGAGTGCTAACTGCCATTCAAGGAATGGAGGCACCTAGTCAGTTACCAGGAACACTCAGTCAGGGAATGAGAGAGCCATTCTGACGAGCAGGTCAGATGTAAGGGCTGAGCCATTCTGGTCATGGCTAAAGGATTAAGTTCCTCCCATGACAGATGTGAGTGCTGGCCATTCTGTCGAGTAGGACAGATGTAAGGGAAATTGCCACTCTTCAGGAGAGTGGAGGCGCCTGGTCAGTTACCAGGTAGCTCAGTCAGGGACTGGGGGCCATTCTGATGAGGGTGTAGGATTCAGTTCCTACCAATTCAGATGTGAGTGCACAAATCTCTCATCATTGTGGTAGGAGGGGCTCCGACCTAGGTGAGAGTCATTCATCATTGTGGTAGGATGAGTTCTGTCCTAGGTGAATGTGAAAATATTTCATCATTGTGGTAGGAGGGGCTCTGGCCTGGGTGAAAGTCATTCATCATTGTGGTAGGATGTGTTCCGGCCTGGGTGAATGTGCCATTCTGACGAGTAGTTCAGATATAAGTGCAGAGCCATTTCACAAATGATAGTTGATGTGTCCTATCATGCTGGTGAATGTGAGTGCTGGGCCTTTCTGATGTGATTGTAGTTTACTACATGATCAGATGTGAGTGCTGGGCATTCCTTTCTGACGAGCAGGTCAGATGTAAGTGCTGGGCGAAGACCTACATGAGGGTAGGCCTACAACCAGCATGAAAAAGGGCTGGCTCTGTAGAACTTCCTATGACGAGATAGTACACACATGATGATGACTAGTGGAGATCCAGATCGAGCTATGATCCAGATCCAGTTATGATGACTTCGAGAGATCCAGATCGAGTGATGATCCAGATCCAGCAGTAGTGATCCAGATTGAGTGATGATCCAGATCCAGTTCAGTGATGATGATCTAGATCGAGAGATGATCCAGATCCAATGATGACGTACTATGATGATCCAGATCGAGAGATGATCCAGATCCAGATGACTTGAAGATGAAGATGACTTGAAGACGAAGATGACTTGAAGACGAAGATGATCCAGTTGATGCAGAGAAGAAGACCAGTGCTGAAAATCATGTCGAAAGAATACCTTCCTAGTTAAGAGGGAGTGTTGATGTATATGTAACTTCGGAATGTATTCTTCTATGTATTTCATATATTGTAACCCGATGTTTATTCCGGGATGTTTCTATTATGCATTTGAGTCATGTTGTCTTACCCCGATGTTCCGATCGGGAGGATTATTAATGTAAACAAGTAATATCAAGTCATTAGGTAAGTCCCCATAGTTTCGGGGCACTTGGGTTATTATACACTAATTAAGGTGTAGGCTCGAGTAAGTAATTTTAAGTTAAGCCTACATGGTTGAGTGCACTTCAAGTCAATGGAAGAATATAAATAGAGAGTGAGAGTCTCTCTATTGATCACTTGTGAATTACATCACTTGCTCTCTCAAGTGTGGCGCACCTTTGGAGAAGGAAATACTTTGGCTTGACAGAAGACAGAAGGCTGCTGTTGTGTTGGGAGGTCATCTTACTATTTTGGGTTTCACATCTTGTGGTGATACTATCTTAGAGGAAGTTGAGGGGTTTTCTCCATTTATGGTTTCCCCTGACAAAACTCTTTGTGTCTCTTGTCTCATGTGATGTGCTTATGTTATTGCTGTGCTTGTTATTCTCTCAGTGAAAATATCCTAACATAATGCTAGCTTAAATGTTGAAAAACTAACACATAGTGGAGGAGAAGCGGTGTCCGAGGTAAAAATTGAAAAATAGAAGATTCCACAAAGCTTCTCGAAGGAAGACTTCATGTCACCCTCATCCCTACTCCCGAGGACCACTTGGAATCTAGATCCATCCTTTTGGGATCTCCCTTCCACCTCACCCACCATTTACTCAACCATCCCTATCCTCCCAAGGCCTATAAAACTAGGCTCATAATCCATGGTTGAGAGAGAGAAAAGTTATGCTATTTCATTGAGGTTCTGGTCAAATCAGTAGGGTGAGCATAGAAGGATCAAGTTGGAGCTTTTCGGGACAGGGTATTGGCATGTGAAGGAGCATCACAACACTAAGGTGAAGGTTGTAAGCTTTCTTCTTCATCTTTAATGCAAAGTTGGTTCCTTTCCCGTAAAGTATGTTATGTTGTAACCATGTATTTTATTGTTGGATTCCTTAGTCACTGACATATATCTATGGATTATATTATGGTGCTTTTGATCTTATTTGTTGGTTTCATGTGATTTTGCAGGTACGTCCATGAAGAGTCATCACCATAAGAAACAGCTACACCACTCTATCAAAGGGACTCATTCCAAATCTCCACAACTTCTAGGGAAAGTCTTCCAACTCTTTTGTAACTCATTTGTTCTATATATGAACCATTCAGACTAGAGGAACAACTCTTGTCCACAAGAGGTTCATTTTTCTTAGCAACAAGCCTACGAAGAGTTTAGGCAATGAATTTAGTGTTGTATCTACTCCAATTTTTGTATGGTTTGTTAGTTACTCATCTTTAGTATTTTTTTTATAGATTTCTACATATATTTCACACTAATGATATTCATTTTAAGCATGAAAAAGACTCTTTTAGGTCCTGGTGTTTGAGCTAATGGCTCTGATACCATATGTAGTGCTCTGCCTACCTGGCAAAGCACTGTTTCCATTTTTCCATGTTGTTCTCTATGTTAAGCTCATTATTAGATGGTTTTTTTAACAAAATCAAGAGGTTATAATCAGATTTCCATGTTTATATTTGTGTCTCTTCTCCTAGTTTTGTAAACATATCAATGTAGAAATATGAACTACATAATGTACATGTGTAATAAAATTCACAAAATTTAATAAGCTTGTCAGTAATACCATTGTATCATGCATAGATTTATAATGTAAATAATTAACTTGATAGTGAAATAGCTGGCACTGACGGTTATAGTAGATCCACCAGGTTGGCATAGACCCGGTAGGATCCTTCAACTTCCCATCCAAGCCTTTGTTTACAAAAAATGGATGAACCACCATGCTAACCATCTCTTATCATGCTGAACCTAGGAAACTGATGGGTTTCCTAGCCCCTGAGACCACCGACCAATAATACCAAGAGAAAATTCTTTTCCCTTCTCGATCTTCCTTCCTTTCCAACAATTTCTCGGTCCTTGAGTTGACCCCCTCCTCAAGTTATCCTCCTTTTCAAAATCAGACCGAGTCTAATTCTTGAAAGAAAACCAAATCCCCCCCAATATCTTTGTGAGACCTCTCCTAAATACTCATTTTCCTCCTCCTTGCTTCCACCTTACTCCACCTCCTTTCCACCAAACAATCCATTCACCTACCTATTTAAGTTTCCAATGCTAGTAAATTATTATAATCATGAAAATATATTTCTTCATTTACGTGTCCTCCTCTCGAGCATCTCAATAATGAATACTATTTAATTTGAATCGAATAAGTTGGTTTTATAACATTTAATTATTCTTGAAATGTTCATTATGGGTCCCTCACGGGATGGTGGGTTAATGGCTAGTCCTATTCAATCAATTATGTTGACAAAAATAATAAATTATGTTGACGAAAATAATAATTTAGTTTGACCCTTCAAGTTTTGTATAGGTGGGTATCTTAGTTGTCTTACTCGATGAATAATCTGATGTTAGTAATCACATTAACAAGTATTATGATAAAAGAAATCATGTCACTTAATGGTCAAATTCCATATAGGTGGGTATCTTAGTTGTCTTACTCGATGAATAATCCGATGTTAGTAATCACATTAACAAGTATTATGATAAAATAAATCATGTCACTTAATGGTCAGATTCCATATTTTAATATACATGTTTAACTTACACGGAATGATTTGGTCTATTTGATTAATAATTATTTTACTCAAGTTATTTGCACTTTGGTTTGATTAAACAATTGACTATGTTTACCACAAGGGGCATTAATAATAATAATAATAATAATAATAATAATTGTTTAATTAAACAATTGATTATGTTTACCACAAGGGGCATTATTATCATTAACAACAACAACAACAATAATGATAATAGTACCAATAATAATAATAATAAATAAATAAATACATTTATAGTTATTTGTTTTTAATGACAAGTATCATAGTTATCAACATGTTATCTCTATATTCATAATTACAACACTCTTAAGGGTTTAAACAACCCTAACAATTTCGTTCATGTATATGAACAATTTTTAAGTCTACTCACGAAAACTTCTCGACAATAATTCGAATTGACGACACTTGACCAATTACTTATTACAATGTTCACCTACCATTAATGAATACCTTAGTTGAATTGTTTCATACATATCCAATAACTTAACATTCATTATTTGATTAACATATTTACCTACGACAACCTATACCATTATTCATTGTGTTAAGTATTTGTATATGATATTGGCGTAGGTCTACAAAGTGTGGCCAGCGCATGCATAGATCATACACGTACTATAAGAACACATAATATCTCCTATATATATAAATAATAATGATTCACATTGACATAACATTCATGGATACATGACATAAAAATCAAAAATACCTAATCGGATCAACATACAAACCTGTAATCGTTTCAATATCATCAATCATTAATCATTAACCAATTAAGTTATAACATCGTTATATTTTTAGATTCATAATAATAACTCTATCAATTATTTTCAAGGAAGAGACACATACTACTACTAATTTTGGTGTCAGAAATCCCTATGAACCCACATAGTACTAGCTATCACATCCTTCCATCCTAACCTATGTCCGTATCCTCCCTATCCTTCATCTGCTAGTATATAAGTGGCTGTCGACTTCATCAGCCTGACCACATAAGGACCCGAGAGCGATAGCATCAAATGAACAATGGACCTATCCCCTCCTAGCAGGAATCTAACCGTCATCATCACAAAAAACTTAGGGAGCATGTCTCAACACGACCCTCCCATGACCTTGGATATCATAGAAACATAGGGTGAAACACATCCATCCCTCTCAACATATTGGGTCTATACCCTATCAAAACCATGGTGTGCTGTTATCGAGATGATTGGTCTATGTCATCGTATCAACAAATTTGGTAAACAAGGATCTCTTCAAAAACAGGTATTATACCACGCTTCATATCAAGTATTAAGTTATTACATAGCCCATGTGTCCTACATATTAGTACTTTTTTTAAAACTCAAACGGATAATTTTTATTATTATTATTAATTTTTGGAAAATTTCAGGTTTGGTTGGGCTATTTCCTAATCAACCAATTATACAAAGAGCAGATAGTACAATTCAAGAAGATCCAATTTAGTACAGAGCTCTTGAAATTTGAAAAATCTTCATGCTCGGTCACGCCATGGTGAAACTCAATTAAGGCAACAGATGAAATGAGCTGGTTTCTCCATTGATATTAAAACTTCCTTGTGACAACATACAAACTTTATTTTGCAGATAGTCTGCTTATTTATTTAACTCTCGCAGAATATGGAAAGAAACAACACTGTCAAAAGATTTCAGTGTATTTCAAATTTGCTGCAGGGTTTTATTCAATGAAGGATTACTGAAATGAACTTCTAAATTTAATAATTTGATTAGCAACTCCGAGTCTCCAAAAATTTGGATTGTCTTATATCCAGTCTCCTTTGCTATCTAACATGGCTTACAAAGACTATAACTTTCAGCTTGATTGTTCTAGCTTATTCCTAGACCATAGCTGAAACAAGTTTTGATCGATCTGTCTGAAAATAGGATCAATCCACTTGCAACAGCGATCCCCAGATTCCCCTTGGACTCTTCATCAAATAAAATAGAGGTTGTATCGTTCCTCTTCCACCACATAGAAAAATCTAATGCACTGACACACAAATGCCAGGAAGGGAGAGACGCTGGTTTGGATTTTTTCCTCCTGTCGCGGATCACATGGGGACCAATCCACATGGAAGATTCTGAAGAAAGAGAGGAGAGTAAATTTTTTTTTCCAACTGATTCCAAAATGAGGAATTTCACTTTGTTTGCCATGATCTCAGGATTCAAAGTCTTATTATTAAATATCCAATCGTTTCTAGCTAACCACACCTTCCACCATATACATTTTGGAAAAGTTTCCTAGATGTTGTTCCAATATTCATTTTTATCTTTTTTCCAAGGCTTACGATATTTCTAGGAGTTGAATAGAGAGACAACTGATATTTGAGATGGAGCAGAGACATTCAATCCATGAAGGACCCGTTACCACACTGATTGAGTGAAAATACAATCAACAAAGACGTGATCTGATTTTTCAGAGGCAGAGTTACAGAAGCAACATCTAAACGGTCCTAGATATCCATGTTTATTGAAATTTTCTCCAATTAGAGACCTTTTATGCATGAGTAACCAAGTGAATAAATTGACCTTGGCAATACTGAATGGTGACTAGACAGACTTCCAAAGCGTAGGGGACAAAAATGTGTCTTGAGGAGGTTGTAAAGCAATGAATCCTTGTGCAACTGTATAGATACCAGTCCGTCCCCACCCCCATTTTTCCTTAGAAGAGCGATGAACTGGTGCTAGACTCGAGAGCTACGTTATCAACAAATTATTATGGGGGAGAAGAGGTTCTTGAATCTTTGGGAATGACCAAACTACCAAATTCCCAGAGATATCCCAAGAATAGACATCTTCAAGCTGAAGAAGACCTTTGTTGACTAACCGTAACTTGATCTCGTTTAACAAGTTTAAGAAGGATAAAGGGGGTTTCCCTAAGATGTTGTCTTCCAACAGAAAAATCCTCACCCCATTTCTAGGAATTCGATAAAGATGTTGCTGAATGAGATCTATTCCTCTTCTACATAAGTTCCATATTGCTGTTCCTGTAGGTGTATTCTCTATTTTTAAATTTCTCAAAGAACCCCCTTTTAGATATTTCATCCAAAGGATCTTGCTTACCGGATGCTTTTTATCTGCAAACAACTTCCATTTGATTTTCGCTCAAAGAGCTATACTTTCCAAGCCAGGATCATGAATCTGCTATTAAATTGAGCACATAGATCTGTGGACCAACACACAACTCACAAGATAGATCATACAATTTTACTCAAAAATTGAAGAATGAAACAATGCAAAAATGGCTTGCAACTGTGATTGGTTTCATTAATAAAAAGTAATTAGATAATTAATTACAATGAAGTACAATGGATAAATAGCCTCATGCAATTCGAATCCATGTGAGGAAATTCAAATTGGTTTGACTCTACTTGACTGAATGGTTAACTGACCTTCTCTAAATCATGATCGAAGTTCATCAGAGTTCAAAATCCAAACTCAAGTGTCTAATTCAGTGTTAACTAGTCTAATTGACTTAGGTAGGTGAGTAAACATGCCTCACCTGCATGCATCCATGCAAACCTAGCACTAACTGAGTATAATTGAATGTGACTGACTCCCAACTGAGCTTGACTAGTCACCAACCGAACTCAACTAATGGAGGTTGGTGTCGACACTCCCAGTGGCTCCTAATTTGTAGGGATTGATATAGGAGGCTCCTAAACTGATACATGTAAGTGCAGTCAGTGGAATTTTTCCTCAATTAGTGTTCCCCACACTTTAGAAACCGGTACATGTGCCCCAATTAGGCCAAGTGGACCCAATGGTGCTAGTGACTAAAAACAGACTCAAAGGACTCTTGATTTAGACATAATTGACCAAATTGGACAAGGGAGGATTATAATCCTAACACCCCCCCTGAATGCTAACTTGGACAATTTGTGGGCCCTGGTAACTAAGAACATAGGTCACCCATTACAACAAGTAAAATAACTGCTCAATACAAGGAATTAGGGAAAAAACCACATGGGAAAAAATCCCCCCTTCTAACTAAGCAGATAGAATCAAGATTCAAGTTTGAAAAACTTGAAAATATGTTTCTACAACCTTAATCTCCGTGATTTAGCGAAGCATCATGCATGATGTTCTGTGCATAGGTATCCTAGGGCTTGGCATGTAGACTTCTCCATCTTCTCCCAAAATGATGATGGAAGGAAGGAGGAATGTAACCTTTGCCTCTTTCTGGATGAAGAGGTGTATGATCCACTCTATTCTTCTGAAGGCAGTGTAACTGATCAGACCTTTCCATGTAGCATCTCACAGGGAGTTTGTTGCATCTCTATGAAGGAGGTAATATTTCATGAAATAGCGCAAGGTTCTTTATCTTCTATGTGTCAGATGGATTTCTAGTCATCTTCCTAGCTTCCCACTTGGGAGTAGGGACTGGACCTGGATCTGAATCACCATGAATCTCAATCTCATAAAATGATACAGCTGGTTCTGCAATACTACTGGAAACTGCAAAAGAAGTAGATGGAATTTTTTTACCTTCCCTTTCAAGTGGCAGCTGAGAGTGCACTGGTTCTGAAAATGGCATGAAGTGTGAGAATTTATATGCCTTGGAGGCATTATTTGTAGCACCCTTTGCTATGAGGTTCCTAGTAGAGATATAGGTGATATCCACTGATTCAGGACCAAATATCACTCGCTTTTGAGAGCCCGTATGAGTCATCTGGTATACATATAATAGTTTTGCAGCTAAGGAGGGCACATAAAAAAAATATTTGAACTTTCCATGTTCAAGCTTGATAGAAACCTTCCCTTTGGCTTGAATTTGACTGTTATTACCCATATGAATACTAGGACCATCAAAATACTGCAAAGAAGAGAATGATTCTCTGGATGCAACCATATGATTGGAAGCTCCAGAATCAATGAGGAAGGCATGTGTTGTTGAACAGATAGCCTTCAGTGCATGGAATGTCTCTTCATGTTCTTCAGTTTCCTCTCTATGGTCATCCTTCTTTGCACTAGCAGGTACAGTAATGTTATGTTTCTTCAGAAGAAGAGCCATATCATTAATTTTTCTTCTCATACATGAGCTTTCTGGATGAAAGCCCCTTCCATAGTAAGAAAATAGGGTCTTTCCTTTGCCATTATTATTGCTTCTCTTCGAACCTGAAGGCTCATTTGACTGCTCTTTCTCCATAGAATACTCATTCTTTTTCTTCCCTTTACCATTAACTATCTTAGTTCCTCCAACAACCAGTGCTTGATCTTTGGAAGATCGAATAATCCCCATTTGGATCAACTTGTCATGCTCCTGGGTGAGAGATTCAATGAAGGAATTAAGAGTATCAATCCTCCAATTTCGAGTAGTGAGATTCACTGAATTAAAGGTGGATACAAAGACTAAGTAGTCTGCACCAAGTTTTGAGAAAATGGCAAGGATTAGTTGATCATCCTCCTTCCCAACCTTGCACAACTTCAACTAGAATACCATGTGTTTGAATTTGGTGAAGAAATCATTCAGTGTTTCGAAGTTCGATGGATGAAGAGAAATCAACTCATTCTCTAGTCGATAGATCCTCAAGTCATCCTGCTTATCAAATAAGGAAGCAAGCTTATCCCAAACCTCCTTGGGAGTCTTCAATCCTTTTATGTGGAAGAGAAGATCTCGAGAGATTGAGAGGCACAAGCATCCATATGATTCATCAAGCCTATTTCAATAATTTTCTTGGTAAACATAATGAACTGGCTCTGCCTCTATCTCCATTTTAAGACTGAAGAGTCTTTTGGAGTGAAGCTACATTTCCATGTACTCCTTCCATTGGTGGTAGTTGAAAGGAGTGAGAAGCTCCATTGGAGGGGCCATTTCGAATGCAGTGAAGGAGACTGAGCTGCTGTAGCGAATGTAGTGAAGGAGACTGAGATGCTTGTAGTAAATGCAGTGAAGGAGACTGATAAACATGTAAATCACATAATCAAACAGACAAATTAAGGTCGACAGCCTACAATTTCAAAATTTTCATCACACCCAGCATAGTTGATCAAGCAAGCTTGATCAACAATTCTTTTGCTTGGGATATTAAGTGGTAAATTCTCCGCTTCTGGTGCAATATAGGAAGGAGCAATTTTGCTCAAATGTTTTTTTGGATCCAAGTATGAATCTGTAGTAGGAGAATTTCATTTTCTTGCTGAGGCTCTGATACGATATTAAATTGATCACATAGGTATGTGGACCAACACACAACTCACAATATAGATCATACAATTTTACTCAGAAATTGAAGAATGAAATAGTGCAAAAATGGCTTGCAACTGTGAATGCTTTCATTAATCAAAATTAATTAGATAATTAATTACAATGAAGTACAATGGCTAAATAACCTCATGCAATTCAAATCCATGTGAGGAAATTCGAATTGGTTTGACTCTACTTGACTGAATGGTTAACTGACCTTGTTTAAATCATTATCGGAGTTCAAAATCCAAACTCAAGTATCTAATTTAGTGTTAACTAGTATAACTAACTAAGGTAGGTGATTAAATGTGCCTCACCTGCATGCAACCATGCAAAATATCTCTAATTGAGTAGAATTGAATGTAACAGACTAGAACTGAATGTAACTGACTCCTACCTGAGATTGACTAGTCACCAACTGAACTCAACTAATGGAGGTTGGCGTCGGCACTCCTAGTGGCTCCTAATTTGTAGGGAGAGATCTATGAGGCTCGTAAGCTGATGCATGCAAGTGCAATCAGTGGAAGTTGGCCTCAATTAGTGTTCCCCACAGTTTAGTAACTGGTACATGTGCCCCAATTAGTCCAAGTGGATCCAATGGTGCTAGTGACTAAAAATAGACTGAAAGGACTCATGATTTAGACATAATTGACCAAATTGGACAATGGAGGATTATAATCCTAACATTTGCAATCAACCTTCCATAATTGGTATTTTGAGAATTTCCCAGCTTACCAGATGCAACTTGCTCTGATTTCCTTTGCCACCATTCCAAAGAAAGTCCCGAAGAATCTTGGAAATATGAGACGTGATAGACTTGGGAGAAAGCAACAAAGAGGACTAGAAATATGGGGAGGGAAGAAAGGACCACCTTTATCAACACCAAATTTACAGCCTTTGTTAACCATTGACCACCCCATGATACTATTTTGTCTTTTATTTTACTTATAACTTCAAGCCAAAGCGAAGGAGGGCTTGGTCCCAAGGTTAAAGGAAGACCCAGGTAATTGATTTTGTCCCACTTATGAAAAATAGGGAAACCCAAGGAATGAGATATTCTAAGGATTGACGGATGGTATACATTCCAACCATAGACAACACTTTTTCTTTTGTTGATCAGATCTCCTAAAATTAAGCAGAAGTTTTGTAGTATTACATTGAAGGTCCGAGCTATCTTTAATGAGGCCCCTCCTAAAAGAAGGTAATCATCCGCAAAAAGGGCATGATTTATAGGGTCCACTCCTCTTGCTATCTTAGTTCCTGGAATAGAACCTGTTTCCATTTCTACTGTAAGCTTTCTGCTTAGGGATTTATACAGTAAAATATAGAGGAAAGGTGACAGAGGACATCCTTGACAGAGTCCTCTATCAGTACAATCTTTTATCAAGCTAACAAACTCACCACTAAAACCAAAAGAGAGAAGGACTTGATAGAGGAAGGAAAGATTAACTCGGTCGAAGGAATTTTTCATATCCAACTTGATTATCATTCCTTTCTCCTTCCTTTGGAAGCTGGAATGAAGGTATTCTTGAACTTGGATCACATTGTCTATGAGATGCCTTCCTTTTACAAACCCTCCCTGAATAGGAGAAATCATATTCCCTAACAAAGGCTTGAGCCTATTAGCTAAGAGTTTGGACAAGAGCTTACATGAGGCATTAAAAAGCAAGATAGGTTGAAAACTACCAAAAGTTTCTGGATTAACTTCCTTTGGAATTAAAGCAAGGAAAGTGGAATTGGTACACCCTCCCACTTTAGATTTTTTATGAAAGGCTGTAACAATGAGAAGAAAATATGTTTTTATAACATTCCAACAATCTCTATAAAAATGAATTGAGAAGCCATCCGACCCAGGGGCTTTATCTGACTCCGTTTTCGAGATGACATCCACTATTTATTTTTCAAAGAAAGGCTTCATTAAGCCAACATCTAATTCTCCACTTACTAAAGAAGGGATGTTAGACAAAAAATCAGTAGTCACCTCATCATCAGAGATGCCATCCTCCTGGAGCATATGCTGAAAATGCCTATGTGCAACCTGCTCTAATTTCTCATGATCCTTAATGGCTTCCCCCTCACTTGAGGAGATTTCTAAAATGTGACTATGAGAGAGTCTAGCTATGTATTGTCTGTGGAAAAAAAAGAATTTTTATGTCCTACTTGCAACCAAAGACCATGAGACTTGAGACGAAGATACTCCTCTTCCCGGAAAAAAGAGTGGAAAGAGTTTAATTGAGAGGACTTCTCAATAGCTAGGTGTGATTTGGTGATTTCTATTTCCTCCATTCCTAGCTGAATCTCTGCTAACGCCTGCACTTTCTCTTCTCTGCTAATTGTTGGAGTTGTGAGAGGTTTTTTTGCCCATTTTTTCAAGACATAGTTAGTACACTTAAGTTTCTGCTCCCAAACATAGCTAGGTGATCCTTCTACAAATTATGACCAAGCTTGTGTCACTGTTTCCCAAAAGCCGTCTCTCTCAATCCAAAGAGGACTGAAACAAAACATAATAGGGCCTAGATATTCCTTTTCTTCCAGCAATAGGGAAATAGGGTGATGATATGATGTTAATTTTGGCAGAATTTTGGAAGAGATTAATATTTTCCCCTCGATCAAAGAGATTTGAACCAAAAACCTATCTAGTCGAGCATAGACTTTGGTAGCCCCTACTCTATTATTGGTCCAACTATAACGACCTTTCTCAGGTTTGAAATCAAGAATATCTCGAGCATGGATCAAAGACTCCATAGTATCATGAAAAGGATCTTTACCCTGAACACCTCCTTTTTTTCCTTAGGGTCTAAAATTATATTGAGATCCCTGCTACTATGATATTTATGGGAGTGTAGATTTCTAAGAAATATGTCAGAGAATTCGAAGTTCTGTAAAAATCCAATGTTGGGTTGCAGACGAGCCTTTCAAAAGAAACTTGTCTTTGGACCATAAGGTTGTAAGACCACCTGAAGTACCTCGAGCACTGACCGCCTTTCCTGCATTCTTTTTCCACTTTGTTTTGCTTACAGATAGAAGAAATTCCTCTTCTATCTCTGTCTCTTGAAGCAAGAGAATATTAGAAGGCTCTATTCTTAATAGGTCTTTAACTTCTTCTACTTTGATTGGATTCCCCAATCCCCTATAATTCAATGAGACGATCTACATTATTTACTCGAGAAAGAGGGAGTTAACCCTCCCTTTGGGGGTCTAGACCGCTTACTTCTAACTATTGACAGTTCGATAGTAGACTAACTACCATGTATCTTTAATCTCTCTGCCTATTTTTCTCTGAGCTCCTTTCAAGACTTCCTTCATTCATTTTTGGAGATTTGCTCAATAGAATCTTCTTTAGAAGAACTAGAGTTAACTACTGGTTTCTTCTTGATGATTGTTGCATAAGAGGGAGAAGGTGAGGCACTTGTTGGAGAATCATGTTTTTCCTGCAATATTGCTTCTATGCAAGGTGTTTCTGATATTTTTGTTCCAGATTGATCCCATGGTCCATTATTTACTTCAACTTCTTCTTCTCGCACGATTGAACGCTACACTTCACCCTCTTCAAGAATAGGTAAATTATGATCTTCATATGAGCTTAGAACAACAAAAGGGTGTGATGAAACGATGAATTTTATGTAGGCTGAGGTTTAGGAAGTCTCTTCCCACCAAGAATGTATTCATTTACTATATTTCCTCCTTTACCTTTCATTCTATTATCCTATTTTGAAGTACCTTATTTTTGAACTTGATTCCACCGATCAACCTTCTCTTTTTCGAGTTCTTCCTCTGTTTTTTTCTTACAATTTTGTGCAAAATGACCATATCCATGGAAATGGCGACACTTGAAAGGGATATATTCATAATCGAGCTCATGTATGTGTAACCATTCAACTACTGTAAACTTGATCACCTTGGAAAACCCTATCTCCAAATCTACATCAACACATATTCTTCCACACGAATATTATTCTTTCCTTTCTGCCCCATCGATATATTTTCCTAACTTGTTCCTGATGGTTTCGAGAGATTTTGAATTCTAGCAATGTAAAGGTAAATGGCGTAGCCTTACCCAGACATGAATGACTAAAGGAATGTCTTGGGTAGGATTAAAATCCGGAGTCCACTTATTCATATAGATCCCCTGAGGGCCCATGAAATATGGACAGTTTCCAAAGATGAGATCACGATCCTCGATTGAGTAAAAAACAAAGACACAGTACCCTCTACCAACCAAATGGTTTCAAATCCCTTAAAAAACCATAGGCCTCCAATTTCGCTGAACCCATTCATCGATTACCTTAGGAGAAGGCCAGAGACCCATAAATTGTGCAGTGAGCCCACTCTTTGCTAGATTTAATGTAGTCCATCGAGGCCGTTCAATAGGAAATTCAATAGAGGGAATAGTGGTTGCTTTCTTCACAAATTTTTGCATATTTGGGATACCTTTCCTCTTGCCACATAAGACTACCAATCATTTAAAGGAATCTATGTAAGGAGGAAGAAGAGGGGTAGGAACCCCTCTGACGTCCATTGGAGAAGTCAGAAGGCCGTTCAAGACGCAACGAAAATATCTGCAACTCCCATAAAACAATAATCTCCTGTCACAAGATTTTAAATCAAACAGAGCTTCCTGCTTCAGGGTCGACTAAAGACACCAAGACCTGTCCAAGAAAGATCGATCTAGATCAATCTCCTGTAAAGATCCGAATCTAACAGACCTTCCTGCTTCAGGGTCTTATAAAGCCACCGATTGAACCAGAGCCAAGCACCGATCCAATGGATTTCAAAATCTATCCAAGCAAGATCAAACTGGATCAATATCTTGGAAAAATCCTTTGACAGATCAACCTGCTTCAGGGTCATCTAAAGCCGTTGAAACCAATCCAGGAAATCAAACCAGAGCTGAGGTCACCGATCGAAAGGAAAATTTTAAAATCTTCTTGGAGCCAAAAAAACATTCGCAGTCAATTTGGGGAATGAAAGAAAAATACTACATATTAGTACTTTGAAAACATACATTCATACCAATATCTCCATTCAATCATCAGTTGGTGCATATTATCAACATCATTTCCTTTCATCACATAATTCATTCAATTAATCACATCATGGGTTGGTATCCACGTACCACATCATATATATCGCATTTCATTAAGGACGACTATTAAACATACATTGTCATTATGAACAAAGGAATGTCATGATAACTACAACATAGTAACCTCATAAACATAATCATAACATCATAATCAATGTACCAACATAATCATAGTAACATATTAAACATAGAACCAACATATAATCATGTCTATCATGTCATAAACATGGTTTACTCAGTCGAACAGAGTCCAACATATACTAAGAATAATGTAGCATGTCTATTTGAAAAGATGTCTAGTCAAAATATTGGGCATTACATATACTCACCCTTCAGAAAACTTTCTCCCAAATTTATTGTTATTGATGATTATAAGAATGTATTATTATGGATAATATATGTGTCTTGTTACTAGAAGTCATTGGTTAATGTGGTCCCCACTCGGACCATTACTTGATCAAACCTGTTGAATTTATCCTATGGTTTCACTTCTTTTATCACCTAATATATGTTCTTAAATGTCATTCTAAATCATATCCTAGTGTGACCTCCTTGAGGCTCCCCATTTATAACATGCAAAAGTTCGTTGCAGTCACTTCTGCAGAGGTCGAGTACATGGCATCTAGTTAGGCTAGTTGTGAAGCATTGTGGATTCACAAGTTGATGGTAAACTTATTTGGTCAGGAGTTGAGGCCTACTATTATTCATTGTGAAAATCAGAGTTACATCAGGAGCTCTGAGAATCCAGTTTTTCACGATAGGTGAAAGTACATTGAGATCAAATACCACTTCATCAGAGACTATGTCCAGAGAGGAGCTATAGAGTTGCAGTACATATCTACTGATGAGAAGGTAACATATATTCTCACAAAGTATTTGGGAAGAGGGTAGCATACTCATTTTAGAGACAAGATGGGAGTGGTGAAAAACACTTTCCTCGGTAAGAGGGAGTTTTGAATTTTTACATAGGAAGTGTTTATCCATTCATGCCTTAGGGTGGACAATGACACTTTAATAAGTGTTCCCTAGCTTATTTAAAAAGGTGAGAAATGAATTTATTTTATAAAGTGACATTTTTAATGTGATTTTGAGTTATTATGATTTTAAAGTGACTTTATGAGATTTCAATGTGGGTGTGCATAAAATTCTTATTCATTATATAAAAAGTGAATTTTAATGAGGAAATGAGATGGGCCCTAGATCTCATTTTTTTTTCTTTTAATATGATCCATTGATTTGGAGGTGGAAGTTACTCAAACAAAAAGGCTTGGGAAAGGAAAACCTAATTCATTGTTCACATTCCAAAGAGATAATTTTTGGAGAGAGGAGGAGCAAGAGAGGAGAAAAGAACCATAGAGAAAAAACCCTTGCACAAAATCCAAGAAACAAACATTTTGAGACATTTATACTATCAAAATGGCATGAATTCCAATGCAGTCATACAACAATTATTGCAGGTCGGACAGACTTGTACAACACTGAAATCAAGGAGAAAAAGGGCACAATTTTCGAGGCAGGTTTAGAATTCCGTACAACATTATTTTCGAGGCAGGTTTAGAATTCTGTACAACATTATTTTCGAGGCAGAGTACAAAATTGATCATTGTCCGTACAACAACCTATATGACACATATTTCGAGGCAACATACAACACAAAAAATGAAGCATCCGTACAGTCACATGTGTTGCGGAATTTGTGGATTCTATACATCAGTTTTTCAGTGTTGTTTTCTGACACATTTTTTGAGATGAAAATGAGATAAGTACTATTGTATTTTGTTGAATGAAGTTGTCTTTGAAGAAACAATAAAATTATCTCTGAAGAACAAGTTTTCCCTTCGGGGTTTTTCCTAGACCAACTTGCTCAAAAATATGAGTCTTTAATTTTCATGTGTGTTGACTAGTATATTTTTCAGAGTAAGAAAGTAGGGTTGCCATAAATTTTTAGAGTTGA
Source organism: Pseudotsuga menziesii (assembly GCA_001517045.1). Taxonomy (NCBI): domain Eukaryota; kingdom Viridiplantae; phylum Streptophyta; class Pinopsida; order Pinales; family Pinaceae; genus Pseudotsuga; species Pseudotsuga menziesii. The sequence continues at coordinate 114,884 of LPNX010701415.1, forward strand.
AAAAGTTGGAAATATATCTCATGTGTTTCAAGTTTCCAGTAAAAATTTTAATTTTTATATGTACATGCATGATGGGGTTTCTACATTAAACCATATGCAGTGACTGAAACTGAAACCGGGTTGGGGTAACCAAAATTTTCAATTAGATCCCTAGTTGAGTTTTTCTAGGGATGTGCATGTACATCTCTACGTAATAACTAGTTATTAGGGATCCTTGAGTCAGTTAAATTGGTTTGCATGGATAACTAAAGGTCTTTGGCTCTATTTAAGCCTTACTATTCTCTCTCGTATTACATGAGAAATTTGAATTCCCTCCTAACCTAATTCAAATTGGCTTGCTATTTATATTGCTCACCATTTTTCATGAAGCTTTAATGTAATCCAACATTATATTCCTCTCATGTTTTTGTCTTCTCTCTTTTGTGTGATGATTAATGTTTAGCACATCTATTAATTTTGTAGATTGTTGATCTCTTTCACAATATTTCTATCTTGTTAAGTATCAAGATCTATATGCCTAAATTCTACATATTTTACAATGTGGTAATGGAACTTCTACTTAATCAAGTGTTGTAGTTAGAGTGGATATTTGAAGAAGTATCTTTCTCATGGAGTTATAGAAAGTTTAAAAATGTTGTTGGTTGTTTATCCAAAGATGTTGTGTTGTTATAGGAAGGGTTCATGTTAGATTGAATTTAATGGATTGTAGGTGTCATTGTTGAAATATATTTGTTCTAATATTGGATTATAGTAGCCTATTATTCTTTGGATTATGCTTGGGTAACCGAAGAGACTTTCAAGAATTTCATTGCCTTTCATTACATTGTGATTTGGGGAATTTGGTAATCTCATAATAAAAATGTTTTTTCAAGATGTTTTACTAAGTCCAACTCAAATTTATCATAAAATTAGATATTGTTTTAAAGGAAATTGGAAACAAACAAAGGTTGAGCCTCAAAGAGTTCTCAAGGAACCTGGAATTTATTATGACAGAGCTTTGGGCATTTTTAATGGGGCATGCCAAGGTGAAACAAAGATGTGGGGGGTGGCGTTATAATATTATTTAATCAAATACATCATTTTATTTGAAATTCAAGAAATTAACAATAGGACAATGTGGCTCCTCTTTAATACAATGGTTGAGAAATGTGTGAAGAATCTTTAGAGTCTTTGGAGACTCTAAGATAGTGGTGGAATCGACAAATAAAAAGTGTTGGATAAATTGGTATTAGAACCTCTAATTAATCAAGTGTTGGAGTTAAAGTGAATATTTGAAGAACTATATTCCTCACATATTGTTAAGCCCTATATATTGTGATGTTACATTTCTTTATTATTGTTATTAATTTGAAATTATCTACAAGAATGTGGTGGCATATGAACTTTCAAGGAAAGAATATGCCATAAAGGTGGCATATTAACTTTCAAGGAAAGAAGATGCCATAAAGGGTTTACTTTATGTTATTTCCATTAGAATATGCACTTTAAAGGAAAGAAGATGACATAAAGTGTTTACTTTGTGTTATTTCCATTATGCAATATGAATGGGTGTAAGAATAAAGGATATAATGGAAATGGGATCAAAATGCATCCAAGATAATTCAACAACTACAAGAGGACCCTAGTTTTCTAGATATTGTGTGGAAGAATGATTCACTATGGCGGCAGGATTGATTATATTTATGTAATAATTCCCAACTCAAACAAAAGGTTCTTTTGTAAATGTACACATCTCATATAAGAGGACATGCAGGGTTCTTGAAAATTTACCATGAGATCATGAAGAATTTTTTATGAGAAGGTCTTAAAATTGATGTCCAAAAGTTTGTGGAAAATGTTGGTTTTCCAACTGACCAAAGGAGAAACAATCAAGACACTAGGTATTTAACAATCATTAGCCATACCAAGTCAATGTTGGGAATATGTTTCAATGGATTTTATCACAGATCTACCAAAGTCATAAGGAAAGACTACTATCATGGTAGTAGTGGATCGACTAAAAAAGTATGTTCATTTTTCTCTGTATTTATCATCATTTTAAAGTAAGTACAATAGTTGCAACATTCATGGAAACAATTTATAAGGTACATGGAATCCCCAAGATTATTGTAATTGATAGAGATCAAATTTTCGCTAGTAATTGTTGGAAGGAAATATTTTATTGTTTGGGCACTCATTTGGATCACATATCCTCTTACCACCCTCAATTTAATGTCAAAAATGAGATTGTGAATAAATTCCTAGAAGGGTGTCTTCATTACTTTGTGTTTGATAAACAAACAAAATAGGTAAAGTGGTTACCATTACCATAATGGTGGTACAACACATCTTTCCATACTTCATAAAAATTGTCACCATTTATGGCACTTCCTGGATATTATCCTCCTTCCATCACATTGTCCTTGAAAGAGAAAGTTAAGGTTCAAGAAATGCAGGATCACATGGAGCACCAACAAGAGGTTTTCCAACTATTGAAAGATAACTTGACTATAAGACAAAATAAGATGAAATGACAAGCATATCAACATCATAGTGAAAGGAAGTTTAAAGCGGGGGATTGGGTATTTTTGAGGTAAAATCATACAATCAAATTTTTCTCAAGCAACAAAAGAAGGGCGATAAATTAGCACACAAGTACTATGATCCCTATAAGGTGTTGCATAGAATTGAAGTACAGAGTTGCCTCCATATTCATGTGTACATCCAATATTCTATGTTTCTTTCCTACAAATTCTAATTGGTGACAATATCCTAGTCCATACTCTTTCACTAGAGGTCGATGAAAAAGGGAGACTGATATTAGAACCTAAAACAATCATTGATACAACGATCAAGAAACTACAAAATCAAGCAATTATTGAGTACCTCATCAAGTGGAAGAGCTTGCCAATAGAAGAAGCAACATGGGAAGATGATTTCTTTATGTAGAAACATCCATAGTTAATCAAGTGTTGAGGAAAACACTTGTTTGAAGGGGAGGGACATGGTTATCCCTATATATTGTGACATTACATTTATAATGTTATATTAGCATTGTCTTTATTGGTTGGTTAGGACCTTAATTGTAATATCATGGTCAGTTAGAATTGTAATTACAACCTTTTTCTCTTATATATATACCAAGGAGACCTAGATTTAAGATCATCTCATCTTGGCTCCTGCATTTGACACATTGTATACGGAGGTTCCCCCCTTGAAGAGGATTCTTTTTCGTCTCTTTATTTCATTCTCAAGGCATTGGGTTACTCTTTCATTCTATTTTTTATGTTATTTTGGGAATTTGGTGCATAACACATATTTATAAAGAGCTTAAAACCGTTCTCGAATGCTTATCCAAATATGTTACGTTGTTGCAAGAATACTTTCTATCTATGAGTGAATTCAATGGATCCCGACCATAATTTTTTAAATATATTTGTTTTGATATTCCATTCTAGTAGTCTATTACTCTTTGTATTATGATTTTGGTATTTTTTTTGAAGGCTACCTATAAGGGGCTTACATTATGTGTAATACCTACATGCCCCTTTTGGTATTTTTCATTGTTAAAAGATTCATGATTTTAGTAGGTTTAAGTGTTTTTGTTGAATTCTACCTATAAGGGGCCTACATTATGTGTAATATGTAATTATAGGAAAGAGCATAGACAACAGGTTGGATCAAGCATAAGATTGACCATTTTTTATCCTCGAGAAGATAGTTGAAATTTTACTTTGGTTTCATTTTAAAATATCAAGTTTAAAGTTTTTTGAATGGAATTTTTTTTTATAGTTTCCATGTCAATGCATAATTTTTATGTGCACTCTATCTATAAAATTGTTCCTAGGTTTAGTTAAATTTTTGAAATCATAATTAATTAAATTATTTAAAGTTTTAATTTTTTTTAATTTCAAAAATTGGAACTTTGACTAGTTAAAAACATAGACAATTCGAGAGAGAGAGAGGATTCTTTTTCGTCTCTTTATTTCATTCTCAAGGCATTGGGTTACTCTTTCATTCTATTTTTTATGTTATTTTGGGAATTTGGTGCATAACACATATTTATAAAGAGCTTAAAACCGTTCTCGAATGCTTATCCAAATATGTTACGTTGTTGCAAGAATACTTTCTATCTATGAGTGAATTCAATGGATCCCGACCATAATTGTTTAAATATATTTGTTTTGATATTCCATTCTAGTAGTCTATTACTCTTTGTATTATGATTTTGGTATTTTTTTTGAAGGCTACCTATAAGGGGCTTACANAGAGAGAGAGAGAGAGAGAGATCAACTGTAGGACAATCTATAGGTATTGGTTTGATGGCAATGTTTGAGTTTTGATACAATCTTATAGGACAATCTATAGGTATTGATTTGATGGTAATGTTTGATATTTGATGCAACCTTTGATATATAGTTTCGATGCTTTGGAAGGAGGATTAAAGTCACAAGTGAGGCGAAGATAGAGAGAACACAAAATCCATGATGAAGAATATGCGATTCTGTTTTGGAAAAAAATATGTTGTATGTACACCTTCTCTTGTAATGAATCACTGGTGCAACATATCGCTCTAGAGATCACACCATGTTTGCAAAATCTTTGAATGGAGCCGTACAAGTACTTTGAGACATGGCTCAACTTGACATAGTCTAAAGGAATATTTTTAAGGGTTTTTAACAAATCTAAAAACCTATACACCCTCTATAGCAACACTGCTACAAGACCCCAAAGTTTCACGCTTACAAAGCAGAGGATATACGCCTCAAATTCCTCCTTCAAATCTAGAAAAATAGATATCACTAGGGGTGATATTGCTATTTCATATCTCATACATGGTTTATTTTTATACTACGAGTTCATTCCTCAACCTACATTTATATGAACAAATTGAAAATTCGATCTAAGGGTTTTTGGATGGTTATACCTCTCTTCTACCAATGTGGATAATTTAATATTGTACACTCAATGAACTCTAACTAATTAACAATGAGGCCATTTGTTTATTCTTGTGGAGCTATTTTTCTTAGAAGTTTCATGAATATAGGAGGAGAGTTCATGATAAAGTTGTATTTTGGAGTAAAATCACTATTTTTTTCAATATACACACCCCCTCCCTCCACCCCCCCCCGTACCCAACAAAAAAGAGTCTAGAATAGCATGTTCTATGGTTTCCTACTTTAACTTGCAACCTTGTTATTTCTCTTCCAACATATTTTTTCTTCGTCAATAGTATTGTGTCATAGAGGGTCCATGACAAAGGTAAGTAAGGGTTTCCATAGGGTTTTAGGTTGTTAGGGATTGGATCAAAGCATTGAACCATGGGTGAAGGTATAGACCTAGTTGATTATGGCAGTGAGGATGACTTGTGATATAGGTATATCTTTTGCTAACATGAGGAATTGATGGAAATTTGGGAAAGTTCTAAAGTCCTAAATGAGTTGTTAGAAGTCGCTAAACCATCCGTTACAATATATGGCAATGCGATACAACTATTAGGTTATAGGGAGATCCTGTTAGATGTAGAAATGAAGGTAATGAGGGACATGATAATGATATTAGGAGATGCGAGTAAATTTTAAAGTAGGATTAATGTTACCGCACTCCATAACCCCTTTATGGTCTCATTAATGTAGGTTAAGTATGATTATCTTGATCCATAACCCTAGTATATAAGAAAAATTATGGGTTTATCAGATAAGGATTTTAATGTAGAGCTAAAATTGTTGAAGAGAATGAGGTAGTCATAGTTACAATCCTATTTGAGCCATGATCCTTAAAAAAAACATAAATGTATTCAAATGTGACTTGAAAATATTAAAATGGTTATGGGTAAGGATGTGTAAATGGAATTGTGGATTTTTTTATGGTAATGGAACTGGTAGGTAAATTTATGGGGAAAAATGTTAGGGGGAGTCTCTTAAATCTTGGTTAGTAAATCAATGGGATCATGTACTTGGTTATATCTCGAGATTCCACTTACTAGTCTGAGACCAATCGAGTTTCATCATGAATTGTGTGGAGGATGTAAAGAGGATTTTGGAGAAGAAATGGTTGTGGGCAACTTCAACGATGAGTTTGAAGCACTGGAGAACCAATTTCAATCTGATACATGAGCCAAATTTCATTAAAAAATTATGGGTTATGATTCCTAGCCTCCATCTAGTATTTTGGCAAAGCCATATTTTGGAGAACATATAGGTAACGTTGTAGTCATTTTATAGTAGTCGAGGGAGATTGAGAAGAAATGATTGATAAAATAATGGTCATAATTTTGGTTGAGATCGATCTTAGACAAGATATATTTTTTGTTTTAGACATTGAACGGGGAAATGAATTTTATTCACAAAAAAAAATGATTATTGGATAATTCCTTTCATATGTGGGTTTTATTATGTCATGGCACATTTGAGGTAAGCACGGAGCCTCTCCTTTTAGGGCCTTTTCATAAAAAAAATAGTGGATTAAAAATATAGGCTCGACTGGATGTCCACCAATACTAGTTGTATAGAGAGACAATGGGAAAATTTATATGATTAATGTAAGGAATTAATAGAATGGGAAATGGGAACAAGACGTGAATTGGAGTTGGATTAATCTAACATCAGACCTTCATTCCTCATTGCATTCAAAAGGTACAACTTTACCAAACTTATGTTGGTCCTTCTAAAATGCTTTGTGAGCCTTAGAGAAAAGTGGACCCCTTAAAATTTAACGACTCTTCATATTTTTCCTCTTCTAAGTCCTCATAATCTTATACCAAGATTCTTAATTTGGAGGGCCAGGGTCAGGGAGGAGATTTTTATCCCAACTTTGGTCCTTCTTCAAGTGTGTATAGGTCTATTCCTTTAACCTTATATCCTTTCTCAAATTTGCATTAAAAAAATTACATTTTCATTTTGAAGAATGAAAAACTTGAAGTGGATGACGAATCCTTTATATTTTTTACTAAATCCTTGAGAAGATGACACATGATCCTCAGACTCTTGTGAAATGCTATTACCAACTTAGATTTAAAAAAAAAGTGTAAGACGATATTGATATAATTAAAGCAGGTTTAGCATTGGATAAAGGATTAACCCCACGTGTTTGAAGAAAATATCATATTAACTTAGCCAAACCCAAAGCACAAAAAGAGATGTGAGAAGAAAAACAAAAAACCATTGGTCGGGCCCTTGGAGTGGGGAAATCCAAATATTTTGTTTCCAAATTATCACTAACTCTTTCAATGCTTAAGGGTCTGGGTTCCCACAAATAGGTCGCCTTTAAAAGAATGTTTGATATTTATAAGTGTGATTTGGCCACGATACAAGAAACTATGTGTTATAGACATACAAATCTTGTTTTAATTTCCTTTGTTTTAAAATATTTGAGTTTTAGTTTAATTGATGATGTTGGTTAGTTTGAAGGTTTGATCATGGGTTGGAACTCTACATTCGGTTATATCTCTTTTGTAGTCTTGACTTCAACCATCATAGGGGATCTGATGTCAAATGAGTTGGGTACATATTTATGGGTAATAAATGCATATGGTCCATATTGAGAGAAAGGCTCTTACTGGGAATCTTTGGTATATTCTAGTTAGCTGAGAGGTACAAATATTATTTTGGGAAGAGATTTGAACTCAACTGTAAAAATAAGAGAAACATGGGGGGTTTCTAGGAGTGATACTTTTGGAAAGTTATATTCTTAGTTATTCAAGAATTTGCATCTAGTAGATATGGAATTGGTCAAATTAGTCTCGACATGAAGGAATGCCATAAGAGGTCATAAAGGTATTTCAAAAATTTTGGATTGGTTTTTGCTATTAGAAGCTTTCTTTAATGATAATACAAAAAACAAATCTTGGGTAGGTTTTGGGGCATTTTTAGATTATTTCCCTATTGTCTTAAAATTGGACCTATGATCTGAAAATTTCAGGATATTTTTAACCATATAAATTGCATGTAAAATTTGTATGTTAAAAACTCATAAAAAGAATTTTAAAATGTGAAATTTAAATGCTTAAATCATACACATAAGAAAATAAACAATATGCAAACCATGAAATTGATAGACAACATATGATAACGGAGTTTACCCCTCCTAGGATATGTCTCCATGCCACTTTCAATGAGAAGGTTGATCTTATTAAGTCTTCAAAATATTACATACATGTGTTTTGGAAACACCTCTGTTTTTTGTCAATCAAAACTAGAAACAGACAACACCACTGTGATCTCTTGAAATTTCGAGAAAAATGAGTATAAACTCGATCAGGTTTTCTTGAGGCCTCCTTTGGAATGAAAATCGAGAACAAATTCTATCCTACTTGTATAGATTATACTTCCCACCTCGATATTTATGCACATAAATGTCAGTACTTTCACCTCGGTATCTCTGCAGAGAAATGGCGTTGAACTTGGGTTTTTCATGGCTTTGCCAATGTTTTTTTATAAATTTTTTTGGGCCCGAAATTCTAGCCATGTGCCCATTTTTGGGCTATCAATATCAAAACAAATTTTAAATGTTTTATCCCATCACATAACCAATGAAATGGTCATGGGCCAGTGGAAACACGGTGTTATTGTTCTATAGGTCATGGGATCCATCCCCAATGACTGTGTTTTGTATGCTATCCATTGGCATGTTTTTTGTGGTGGCTCATTGATATAATACAATGTGGTTTGTTTGACCTAACTGTTGTTATGGAAAGTGTTCCTATGGCTTGGGTCGAGGCCACCAACGTACTAGGGGTATAGCAACTCATATACAACACTTTTCAAGCATGAATTAAATAAGGTTCAAGGGTTAGAAGGGTTATACCTTACAGAACGAAGGTTGATCCACGATTTCTCTATCCCTCCTCTTGCTCTCCAATCCCAGAGACTTGCAAAAAAAAATTCAAACCTTCCTCAAACCAATTTGACCATATGTAAGACAATGATAATCAAGATAAAATGAAACCGTAATATGATAAAAATCAACATGTAATCATAAACAAAGATACAACATCCATCATACACTGATTTGGAAAGGGAAGAGCATCAAATCTTTATTAATCAATGGAATATGTACAAGATATATCATCTCCTCATGCAAGGCACCTCGTGAAACTTTTGATCTGGATCTCCTGCTTCTCTCCTCCAAGATTCTCATCCTCCAAGCTTTGCAACAAAGGGAGATGACAACTAGGGAAAAGGTAGGGGGGATGAGAGTCCCAATTTCACAAGAATAACAATGCCAAAGGTCAATTCCCTCTTAGTGGAACCCTCCCCTTCTCTTATATAGTATTCTAAAGAGTTGGGGTTGAAAATGGATCAGTTAAAACCGAAGGAGAAATTCTGAAACCACCCAAACCACCCAAACTTTGATATTTTCCCACTTTGTGATTTTTTGACTACTTCAAGGTATACACACAGGTTTACTTCAACAAAGTCGTGAGGGAAATATATGTTTCCTTCTACAAACTCATGAATGGGTACAAAATACATGTTTTAGGTGTTTCCATGCATTTTCTGGAGTTGGTGTCTTATGGAAAGTTGTTACTTAGTCTAACACCTTTCGAATGGTCTAGAAAAGAGATTAAATGGAGTTACATAAATCCAGATATGGCCCTTCCATCTACAAGTTTCCTTTGAGTGACTGATAATATATTTCATTAAGTGTATTCATGTGACGAAAACATGTAAAATTCGTCACAGACAGAGAAGTTCCATTTTGGGATATAACAATACCACTTGGCATATGGTTATCTCTTATGACTTGGCTTGGGTCCATCGTTTTTGCTGATGACTTGGAAAATGACTTGGCTCCACATAGTATTATGACCTCAGTGTTGTCCATGGTGTCAAGGGATAAGCTCTCAACCCCGCCCATTTTTCCATACTAAACATCGATTAAGTTTAAATAGAACCTATGACTTATAGGGGTAAGAAACATATGCAGGAGTCTTGGCCAGGAGGGTGTTGTGAGGTCGTTGGTGGAGGTTGAGGTCATGGGTTCGATCCCCATGACCACCATAATGTTTTTATAAATGGTGCAACCACCTGTCTATGAGACTTCCATGTGGCAATCCCTTATTATCCCATGTCAAAACTGCCAAGTCACCTTCCCGACCACATGGAATCCTTCCATTGATCCAAAAATATGCCATGTAATCAAACCTGTCCACGTGGCACCCTATGGTGCTGCCACATGGCTCTGGATTTTGACTTGTCCATTCCACTTGGATCACCCAAAGGGTACCACGTGGGCCCCATTTTCTTTTTCTTTTAAACCATCAGTTTTACCTTTTTGCCAAAATTTCAAAACCCCATAACATTCACATTCGAAGTTCGTTTCATGTGAAACAAACATTGTAGGAAAGATATTGACAAGATATACACATTTGCAAGATTTTATTCACTGTTTGAAGAATTTTATTTTTATCAAACTTTGAGATACTCCTGGATCAAACCTTCCCACTGGGAAGATTTTGGGCCACCAAAAGCATGAAATAATTCAGAAAAAAGGTGAGGGTACAAATCCCTCACTCATCTGGTCTCTAGCCACCGTGCTTTGCTTGGATGCGTTCCTTTCAGCCCCACATGAAGAAATTCCATGTCACCTCTTCGTAAAGATCTGGCCTTCTTATCAAATATAACATATTCCTGAAGTTAATTGAGATATTCAGGAGCAAACTCGTAAACACAAGGTACTTGAAACTGTACATCTTGGTCAACAATCATAAGAGGCTCATATAGTTTCACATTTTCAACGTTAACAATGGGACACATTTTCATATAAGGAGGTAATTCTAACTAAAAATAATTTTATCGACTTTATCCAAAATTGTAAAAGGTCCATACTTGATATGTTTCAACTTTCTACATTCACCTTGGAGTCGGTCTTTGTTGATATGAAGCCATACTTGATCACCAATTTGGAAATGATGATCCACTTGATTCTTATCATGTCTTTCTTTATACTTGTCCTGACTTGATTCCAATTGTTCATGAACTATTTGATGAATCAAATGGATTTGCTGAATAAACTTTCAAGCTTTATCCACATTAAATTGTCCATATTCCACTGAATTCTTCCCAAAAACAAAGTCTAAGGGATACTTTGGCAAATTCCCAAAACATGTCTCAAATGGAGATTTATTTGTTGAATAGTTTATGGCTCTATTGTAGCCATGCTAAACATAATGAAATCCCAAATCTTAGGATGCTTGGCACAATACCATCAAAGAAGATGTACAACAGTCTGATTGACCACTTCAGTGTATCCATTGGTTTGTGGATGAAATGTTGTGATTTTCTTCAACTTTCTATCCATAAGTTCCCATAAAGATGACCAAAATTTACCAAGGAAGCAGGAATATCAATAAGATAATAGAAGTAAGTAGTCCGAAATGGACCCATACATTTTGGAAGAAGAAATGAGCTGTCATCTCAATCGCGATCTGTTTTTTACAAGGTATTAGAATGCACATTTTACTGAATCTATCCACAACAACATATAAGTAATAATGTCCCTTTCTAGACATTGGTAACCCTCCTACAAAATCCATTGGAACACTTTCCCATGGACGAGAAGGAATTGAAAGTGGAGTGTACAAGCCTAACTTTCTGTTACCTGGCTTACTTGTTGCACACATAACACATCCTTTTACATACTTGGACACATTATCATTCATTCGAGGCCAAAAAAAAAAAACTCTTGTAATTGTGCTACAGTGTTTCCTACTTTGAAATGTCCTAAAATGATAGAAGTATGAGCTTCCCTTATTACATGCACTCTTTCACTTTGCGAAATACAGATTTTTCCAAGATGACACAACAACTTGTCATGTATATGATAATTCAATTCTTCCTTCTGATAGCCATGCCTTAGGGATTCATATACTTCTTTAAAGTCTTCATCCTTATTATATTGTTCAACATAACTTAAATGTACCAAAGGACTTTGTTGAATGACACTAGAAGCATTTATTGGAGATCTGGATAATGTATCTACAACTTTGTTATGAATTCCTTTCTTATACTTAATAACCAAATGAAATTGTTGTAGAAAACCCATGCACCTGAAATTCCTTGATTGTTGTAGCTTAGTTTGTGATTAAAGATATTATAGTGGTTGATTATCAGTATGTATGATTGTTTCTTTACCCATTAGGTAATATTTCCACCTCTTTACACTTTTTACTAATTCCTACAATTCTTTATCATAGGTAGGATAATTTATTATTGTTGTAGAGAATGTTTCAGAATGATAGCATATTGGTTTTTTTAATGTTGCATTAAGACTGCCCCCATGGAATAACCAATAGCATAAGTTTCTATCTCAAATGGTTGTTGTAGATCTGACAGTGCAAGTACTAGATATGTGCTGATCTTTTCTTTCAGCGTGTTGAAGGTTTTTTGTTCCTTGCCTTCCCAATGAAAAAAGTTGTCCACGCTTGTGAAAGCATGTAATGGAGAAGCTATGAAGGAGAAGTTCACAATGAATTTCCACTACAACGAAATACCCCTTTGGGGGTGGTTTTGGCTTGAGGCGGTTTTGGTAACT
>LPNX010701415.1:129666-206393 GCA_001517045.1 Pseudotsuga menziesii
GGTGGGTGTTTTCAAACCGCACCCAAAAGTTATTTTTCTCATGAATTTTGGAGGGGGTTTTTAAAGACCCCCCTAAAAATATTTTTCAAGGTGGTTTAAAAAAAAAACCTCCAAAAGTCTTGAGAATTGAACTTTTGGCAGTAGTTTGTAAAAACCCACTTCCAATTGTTAAATTCTCATGATGTTTGGACGGGGTTTTAGAAATAGCATCCCTAAATATATATTTCAAGGAGTTTTTCTAACCCCCCCCCCCCCTACCCGCTAAAATTTAAGATAATTTTACTTTTGGAGGTTGTGTTTTAAAGACCATTGCCAAAATTTCAATTCTCGTGACTTTTTTTGGGGAGTTGGGGTTAGAAGGAATTCCCCTAAATATATTTTTGAAGTATGTTCTCAATATCCATCCTCTCAAAGAGTACTACAATTTACCACTAATTACCCTATAATTAACCCATAATTAACCTAATAATTAACCCATGAGTACCCCCAGTTAACCACTAATTGCACCTAAATGACCCCTAAATAATCCATGCTTACCACTAATTAACCCTTAATAAACTTAAAATGGTCCCTATTTTTTTAGACGGAAAACCTAGTGGAGAAACCCAAGGGATGCTTCTAAACATTCATAGATGATATATTCCCTAGTAAACCCATCGATGTATACTAGTGTGACTCACACACAAGAATTGGAAATGGGAACATGTTGTTAGGAAACTAACTTAATTCCCAACATCATGGTAAACCTTGGTTTAACTAAGCCCTTGGGATTAAATGGTCCCTACTTACCCATAATTGACCCATAATTACCCCTAGTTAACCCATAATTTACCCCTAATTAACACTAATTAACCCCTAATTCCCTCCTAATTGACCCCTTATTAACCCCTAATTACCACAACTCATGACCCAATAATTACCCCTAAATTACCCTTAATTACCCATAATTTACCATAAATTATATTCCTTAAATGATCACTAACAAACCCTTAATTACCATTCATTTACCCATAATTACCCATAAATTACCCCTAACTTTGTGCAGGGCTTGAGTCCATCACATGCCTTACAAAGGGAATTTTTGGCTTGTGAGTGGGATATGGTGGCCATTTTGGGATGTATAACACCATTAATATTTTTTTTACTACTAGGTCATGGTTTGGGATTAACCTCTAGGTCCTAAGTTCATTCGGTTTTCTCCAGGTCTCATGGGTCATGCGTAGTGCCCCAAATAACCATGCATGCCCTACACAATAAATATTTATCATATGAGTGAGATATGTTCATCATTTTAAGAATTAACATACCAAGGATGGTTCTCGATGCCCATGCCATGGTCTAGGGATAGAAGGCAAGGCACTAGGCCATAACATATATGTCTATGGGGCTCACTTGCCATGTTTTATAGCTTGAGGCCTCACACATGCCCATAATACATAACCTTTGGCCTCCAAGTTTGATATGGTGGTGATTTCAAGGTTTGAAAGCCATGATATGTTTCTTGGAAACAAGGGCATAGTTTGGTCCAAACACCTAGGTTCTAAACCCATGGAATATATCTCTAAGCCTTACATGCCATGTCTGGGGGATTAAGCCACAACATAGCCTACGCATAGGAAATATTTGGCACATGAGTAATATGTGGTGTCACATTTAAACGGTTAGTACACCAAGGATGGTTCTCATGATCCAAGTCGTGTTCTAGGGTGAATATCTAGAGTTTTAGTCCATAACATGAGGCTTTTGGGTTCTACACAGGCCATCCATGAGGCGCTAACCCAGACTTTCCCAATGACAGGGATATGGTGGCCATTTTTAGGTTTGTCACATAGTGGATACTTCTTGGTCACTAATACATGGTTTGAAACCAAAACCCATGTTGTTGTGATATAACATTTGTCTATAGGGCTCATGTTAGTTGTATAGTAACCCACATCATGGAATGGGGCCCTTGTAGGGAATCCTTAGCCTACATGTCAGATATGGCCACCCATTTGATGAGGGAAACACTAGGGATGGATGTTTAGAACCATTCCATGGTAAAATGAAAAGTTTAGGGCCTTACATTGTATCATTTTACTATGGAGCTCATGGTCTATGTGTGTGGCCCCAAACCATCATATTGGCCTCCCATGGGGAATGTTTGGCCTAGAAATGGGATATGGTGCTCATTTTAAAGTTGAAAACACTAGAAATGGTTCCTGTTACCTATGATGTGGTTTAAAGAGAAAATGTAGGGTATTATACCATAATATTTTTCAATGGGGCTCATGAGACAACCTTTTGTTCCTTGGACACAACAAAGGTCTTGCAAAGGGAATCTTTGTCATGTGATTAGGATAATGATGGCCATTTTGATTTTGGTGCATTGATTATGGCTATCATGACTTTAGACATGGTCCAATGTCAAAATATAGAATAAAGTGATGATATAATTTCGTAACCTAACACTAAATAACATAATGATAGATGGAATTTAGTAACCTAATATTGAATAAAGTATTGATAACATTTAGTAACCTAATATTTAATAAAGTGATGATTGAATCTAGTAACCTAATATTGAATAAAGTGATGAAAAATTTTAGTAACCTAATATGTAATAAAGTGATGATACAATTTAGTAACCTAACACCTTTGGTCTAGGTCTAGTAGTTCCAATCATCCACTTTGTAAATCATATACAATAGGATTGAACACATTCAATTTGCATCTATTAATGAGAAGAATAATACCCCTCATATCAACATTAATCCCATGAATATCCTTGGATAATTAAGGAGCATGGCCCAATTTATTGAGACTATGTTGGTAAACCTAAGGTGTACCAATGGTGTCCTTGGTATCTATGGTAAACGTCCATTCCTTTGAACCAATGTTGTTCATCATGTTATCCCTTATATTATACTTGTACATGAATGAATTTTTTTGTAACCACAACAAATCCTTCATCACAAATTTGAGATCTTCCAAAAATTGTTCAATTATGGGGGGATTAGTTGCTTTTAACCCTTGGATTTATTATCAATTTTTAACTCATGTTATGCATATTTATGTAAGTATTTATCATGATCAATTATCATCTTGTTCATAAAGTTATGTGTGTTCTTCACAATGACCAATTTCATTATTTTAGGAAATACTTTTTTCACATAACTCGACATCACCTCTCAAGGACACACACCCACACACACATTTCTGAAAAATATGTATTGCTTTTTAGTTTAATGACTTCAAAGGTAAATTGTATTATACACGGAGATGAAAGCAAGTATATTCCTTCAATATTACTAATTTGGACATCTAACATTATAGGATTAGTTTGTCTATTGCAAAAATAATATATTCTACCTTATTTGGATAAGATCCTAGCTATGGCGGTAGTGGGTCAGTGGTTAAGGGGTTTAGGTTTTGGGAGTACTAGTGGGAAAATAGTTTATGAGTTAACATGCTAGTTTGTTAGGGGTTAGACATTAGGATTAGGTATGGGGCTAAGGGGTTATAGGTATTTTATTTTCAATTTTTCTTATAGTGCTCCTACCATACACTATATAATTGCTAAAGACTAGACAAGTTCCCAGGAACTGCTTCCTACTAGCAGGTTTCTCTACTAGTGATCTTCATTCCCTTTTCATGCAGGGCATTGTTTCGATGCCAAAGTGTAGATCAATACCTCCCACAAAAAATTCACCCTCCACAAATGGACACAACAGGGCTACTCCACACTTGGAGGAAGCGTGTTGAATTGTAAAATCTCAGTAGCATGCCTTTGCACATAGCCTAAAGAGAGGGAATACCTTAACGATATGGGTATCCACTCAATTTATTATTATGTTCACATGGATATTTCCCTTTTTTTACAAACAAAATTATTTTATTCTTTTTTATTTAATATAACACAACATGTGTAAGGGATTTTTATAGCAAAATTGATGGCTACAGGGGAAATGACCAAGATGCACTATAATTGAGAATATTAAATTTCTGAGTAGTTAACAGAATTATCATGATAAAAACCAAAATGTCATAAAGCTATTTGGTGGAAGCAATAAAGTTCAAGAATCCAAAAGTTAAAACATTCATCCTAGTGAGTACAAAGATTAAGGCTATACTTGTAGTCATCAAAATATGAAAGGAAATGCATCAAGAAATTGTAAGGATCAAGCCCATCTTTGTGTTTTTTGGTTCCATAAATGTTGGTTATAGTAACTTATATCTATCTTTTAGCTAAGCACACTACAAGAAAAAAGGCCTATGGTGACCGTCATGATTGTGACGAACCTTAAAGGTTCATTAACAATGTCACATATGATGAAGGGACTTAAAAATAGTCATTGTAATAATCTTCAGAGACATTCCTTTAAGGCTCACCACCAAATCCCTTTTCAATGACACTTTTTGTGATAGTTGTTAATGGTCTGTTACCAATCCTCTCTTTAATGACACCTCTAGTGACAATCCTTTAGTGGCCCTCATTAATACAAATTAGTGAGGGTCATGTTTTTGATGAGACTTAAAGGGTCATCACCAATGTCACATATGATGATGGACCTTAAAAAAACATCATTGTTATTGTTTTTGAAGACATTCCTTTAAGGTTTGTCACCGAAGTCTTTTTCAATGACACTTTTGTTGAGGGTTGTTAAAGTCTCGTTGCCAAATATCTCTTTTGGTGACACTTCTAGTTGCGATCCTTTAATGATCCTCACTAATACTCTTTATTGTAACTTTTGGTTACTGTAAAAAAATGTTCCCCAAAATTTCTTACTAATCATAAACTTTTGTTAAAAAGAACTTGTGTATCAACTTACATCCCCTTTTGAACTTTTGACAAAAAAGGTATTTGTAAATGGACTTATTTACTCTTTGAAACATCTAAAGATTAACCGCCATTACAAATTCAAAATTTGAAAGATTGCAAGTACTTTGACCAAATGCTTGAGTTTCATCATGCCGTGCTCTTATTTAGGAATGAAATAATTTCCAATATAATAATAAAATATCATATTTGATTTGTCAATCATGTGGGATAGAGATCAATACTTATCTCATCAAGTTGATTTTGTTTTGAAATGTGTTGGTTACCTCTCCAAAATTTCTTGGTTATTTGTTTGAATGCATCTATTGCATGGTCAAATTCAAAGTTTTGTTTGAGGTTTTTATTTCTTAGTATTCCTACACCTTGTATGTGTTCACATTTCTATAGATGTTACTCCTTTATTCCTTTATTTTTAGTTTCTCAATGAATGGAGTGAAACCGACATAAAAGAAATCCATTTATTGGGATTTGGTCATATTTGATACAACATGTAGCTTAGTGGAATATCCTACTTGTTACAACAAAAATTAGTATCCCTTACACAATAAGGTTGTGTGTACCAAAGGGATAGTTACAGTAAGTAGTTGGGAGGAATTAGGTCTAATGTCACCACACACAAATTACTCAACTTCTTTGGATAGCTCATAATACTAGGGGAGATTCTCTAATGGAGCAAAGACCTCTGCATACACCATCTTACAAACCTACAAATTCCCTTCTACAAGTATTATAGATAATATTAGTGATTTATATGGAGTCAACAATGGATAATAATGACACGTAAACCATATAAAAGGAGTTAATTTAATCTACCAATCAATATAAATAAATATCACCACTTCAATACACTTCACAAGGGTTAATGTCTAATCCCTAGTGTTTCGCACTAAACCATGGTTTAGATCCTAATTTCCATCCCTAAATATAAATTAATCCTTTTATTTCTGCATCTTTATATTTCTCAAATTTTCCTTATACATTTCCACCATAGTGGCACCATATCATTAAAGGCCTTTGGTGAAGTCATTGTTTACTAGATCTTGATTGGTCCTCAACCAAGGGTTGAGTACAAACTCTTCTCCTTTAATGCATCATTAGATGAAAACAAGTAATCCATAATTATTAAGAGGAATTACACAACTATTTATGAATAACATCAAAATTAGTGGGAGATCAAAAGCCATGCATTGCATTTTCTCATAATTGGTGAGAGACTTCAAAGTTACAATTGAGGTTTTGAAACCTTGATGGGATTATGAAAGGGTAATTAACTAGGGTGAAATGGTGCTATATTGACTAAGAACATATAGGTGCTTAAATATCCACCCCTAATAGATCTAGGGTGTTTAACAAAGAATTCCATGACATTTGACACTATAGTTATTCTAGCCACTGATTAGTTAGAGCAAATCTCCAATATCGAGTAATAAGTCTCGATGATTCCCTTAACAATGTGAAAGAGTGGTGTCTCCTAGCTAAATAACCCTTTGAAATAACACAATCAAGGTATACTTGGTCAAGACTATACTAGAGGAAATATAAGACTAGATGATACTCATGAACCTCTTGTATGGGGTACTAGTTACTCGATGTATATGGCTAAGTTGGATCCCAATCATGCATGAGATGTTTAAATGTGGAATTGTATTCGATTGGGTAGACTTCATATCCAACAACCTCACTTAGTGCATTCACGAAGGGAAAATTCCCTTATATAGTAGCACACCCAAATCTTACATGGCATCTTTCCTTATGGGATTTTGTGTGTGGTTGTTTGCATTTATTAGGTTTTAGAACCACTTGGAAGCACACATTTGCATCAGTACGTTCCTACTTTCATAACTTGTGGAAAACCATATATCTCTGACAATATAATGCCATATGTGATTTTGTCTTCCCCCCCTTTGTATAAGAGGATCCATGGTGAGAAGTACATACATTTATTACTATAATCCATTAATATTTTAAAACAAATTGGCGACATGTATATATTGGAACAAGTCTCCTCTATAAGGGTATATGGGGAGTCCACTGCTACTCACACTTTTCCTGGGCATTTGACTATTTGATTGGTAATTCAAGAGGTAACCATTTAGATGATATCACATGGGGTGAAAATGACATTAACGAAGAGAAAGAAAGCACTCTATCCCAAGTTGTCTATAGAACTTGAAGGCTATCAGATCTTTAACTTATCCCATGGGAAGAAGTTAGCTTTGGATTCAAAGGCCTACATTTTTCGATCAAATCCAATCAAGTTCCATGCTACTCATCAAGGGGTTGACGAGTTCTTCACGTCTCAAGCTTTGGTATGGAGGTTATGTCATCAAAATAATGAGCAAGATGAATTGTACAAAGGAGCCACAAAATGTATATACAATGAGAGGATCTACCAAATTTGAATTCAAGTCACCATGCAAAAATTTGATCTCTCAACTCTACTATATTCATGAGATAGATGGTCTCTGTATCAATCTTTCTCATGTGGGTAGCATTGACCTTTTTCTTTAAGAGAATATTCCTTTACACATCCACACTATGGTACAAAATTCCCAAGGCATCATACATATTTTTTGTAGTGTTCTTCCCAATGATATGTGGGATTAAGTGATCATTAATTGAGTCCAATAGGAACCACTTTGTCCTTATTTCCTTTTTGTCATGTTTTTCCATGCTTTGGGATCTATAAATGATGCAACCACCTTTTCCAAAAAGTACCATAAGTCTACCATTTCTAAGAGGTTTTACAATATTAGCTTTCATGGTATAGAGTTGGAGGAATCCTCCAACAATTACTCTCTTGTATACTAGGAATTGTCATCATTGCCAATGTTTGTAACCTATTATTTTATGCAATTGCTGAAATCACAAGGTCTTCTCAACTTATTTTATGCAATTGTTGAAATCACTAAAGCTTGGATGTGGCACCTGCTCAAATTTTTGACAAATCTCTCCTCTAAATAGTTTGTCTCTCCATTGACAAAATATGAAACCCTTTTAAGCTAAAAGATGAAAGCACTATAAATTGTAATAGTTGATCTATGATTTAAACATATTGCAGAGACACAAGAGTTGCATATCAACCCATGTGCATTATTCCCTTTATTCAATTTCTAGGTGGGAAGAGTTTGTTGGAATATTTGTAAGGTTTCCAAGTCACATTATTTAGGCAAATAATATTCACTACTATTGAGGTGGATGCACTTCTTCATATCATTTTGATGTTTTTATAGTTGTGTGGAGTGTTCCCTTGCCATCACCCTTAATCATGTCTTGTAGATGTTTTGTTTGATTGGTTTCAACTTTTATGTCTATCAAGATGACTTTATTCAAAGTCCTTTATACTTTTAGCATCTCCATAGTGCCTCAAATGCATGTTTCCTTTAATGTTATTCTTGTCTACCCTCTCACAGTATTGCACACTCTTAGAGTAAATCTAACTACTGAAATACTATCAATATTTTGTGGTGGGCATGACCCTTAAATACAACTAAATCATCCCAAATACAACATTCAATTTTGGTGTGGAGAATTAGATTCACTCTTTATGGCCTTTGATGGTCTAAACATTTATCTCATTTGGTTGAGTGCTTGGTATGAGACAAGGTGCCCAACCGCTTCCAAATCCATTACTTGAAGGGACATCTAGTACAGAAAATGTAAGCCCTCATGGTTTTTGGTGACCATGAAAGGGAAATATGTGGCTGTCCTTAGGTTGACACAACCTCAACCCCATTCAATGCAATATGTACACCCAAGCTCTTAGCATAACATATTGTATTGCCTAGATATTGATGCATATATCTCAAAACAAATGCTATAAATCCATTTGAAATTCAACATTAGGGATTAACAAGTACTAAAAAGTAATTAATATTTTACTTTCAAATTGATGCTTTTCTGCTGAATGTTATCCTGCAAAACGGGCTAATGGATTTTGTTGTGACATATCTATTTCTAGATCAATTTAACTAGGGGGTACCAAACAAGGAAAGTACTACAAAACAATCCTATTTTATTTCAAGAGCTTCACATAAAGAGTACATAAATCACACCAATGGAATAAATAAAGCAATGAAATCATAGATAAAGTGGGGAAAAATTTAATCTCTTCTTGAAGAATCTATGTAACTCGATTAGACATAAGAACTTAGGATGAATCTAGCTTCAATGGGAATTGCCTCAAACAACTTCAAATTTGAAAATGTTTCCAAACCAATAAAATCATAGATAAAGTGGGGAAAAATCATACCTCTTCTTGAAGAACCTAAGTAACTCTATTAGACATAAGAACTTAGGATGAATCTAGCTTCAATGGGAATTGCCTAAAACAATTTCAAATTTGAAAATGTTTCCAAACCAATACCTTTTATAATATTTTAACTATTTTTATCTTAATTATCAAGCTCTTTTTTACTAAATGATTATACTGTTCTTAATCTTTATTTTAGAACTTTTAAAGCTTTGTTCATTTTTAATATTTTTATATCTAAAATATTTTATTTCTTTTCCATGAAAAATGAGGTATTTTAAGCTCAATGGTGAATTTTGTAATATGTTGGTTTATAATACATAAACCCAAAGGATAAATGTATAGTGTATATTACATAAACCCAAAGGCTAAATGTATGGTGTAGAGGTGTTTGTGGATTGTTAAAAAAAAATCATGTAACTAATCAAATATGAAATACCGCTGGAAAATAATTTTATATTAGGTCTGAGAAAGACTTTTGTAAAACTAATTTAATCCCAACTGAATAAACTAGCAGAAAAACCATGAAGTGAAATAAAGTGGGGGGAAACCCTATTTTTTCAACCATATTTCACTACTTTACAGATCGACAGATTGGAAAAAGACCCCATTTTTTGTTTACATAGCTCACACTTCTGCATATTAGGCTCGTGGATCTTGACCACTATTTGGAGATTTGATTTAATAATAGTTTCTTAGATCGATCTTGGCCATAGTTTGGAGTTGCAATTGTGGTGCAAATCGAAGGAAGAACCAAGCTATCGTAAACCCCCGTTCTCTCTTAAGTAAGAAATTTGTTTGATTAGGTTTTTTTTTCTTGATTTTTTTTTAATGGACATAATAGTTTTTATAAATAGTGCTAGAACTAAAATTTGTACTAGAGGGATGAAACAACAATTTTCTAGAAGAATCTTTGGGTTTTTGTACAATTAGATTTTTCCTCTATTTACAAGATCTGTTCTTATAATTTATGTATATACATACTATGTTCTGTAGAGAATTTAATGGTATGATTACTAAGTGAATTCCTTTCTCTAAATAAATTATCAACCTATACTATCGCTTTGTTTAATCACATTACTACCATGGATCTCAGAATGAAAGAGTAATTCGATCTTGACTGTAGACTACGATTTGCTTGTGCTTTCCCACTGTAGAGGATGCATTCGTCTTTTTCCTTGCTCAATTTAACCCACATGTTAACATTACTTTCAACCCAAGCAATCAGATGCATCATTCGATGGTTGATTTCTAAAAATTTAATGATAGGAATTCAACAGTCACCGACTTGAAATTTTGGAAAGATATAAATACAAGAACGTACTAATAATGCTCCATTTAACTCGATATTTTCACCATGAAAATGTATTCAAACCCCATTCCAATGCATTCAAACAGACATAGGTTCATACGGAGATATTTATCGGCACAACTTCCATGAGAATTTAATCATTTCCTCCCGGAAGTGCCCGGGCCCTGTAGATGAATAGAAAACTATATTTCTGTAACACATACTTGTACCCAAATCAAGATGCAGCTACATGCACCCCAAGTGGCGCAAAGGAATGATAGATGAGTGTTAGGGAAAAGACGAGCAAATTGAATGCATAATATTGAGCAAAATCAAAAGTTTGCATCATTGAATGAGGGTTCCTTGCTATCGAATACACTGAAAGATATTGTCCTTGTAGATCAAGCCCATTTTCCCATTTAATTTCAAACTTTGAGTTAAGTGGACACATCCGCTATAAAAAATGAAGTAACATTCATCATAACAAAGAGTATTCCAAACTGTCCTCTTGGCTTTCCATGAGATGGACCTCAGTTTCTTCTGGAACTAGCTATAGCAAATTGTTATTCGAAACTTATGTAGATTTTTTTTATCTAAGGAATTGGAGCTAGCAAGTCATAAGATATGCCCAAGAAAGTGTGCCTAAGAAAGTGCTTGTAATAAGGAAAGAAAGAGAATAAATAAAAGACTTGATAAAAGAGATGCATTCATGTATTGCTCAATTTTCTGACAATCATCACCATCCAAATAACATCGACCCATTTTGAGAAGGGTGGCCTCCAAGTATGACTCCACTGGTGCCCGCAACAAAATCAACTTGATAAGGAGAAAGCAGTTAGTTTTCACCAATGCAGCTCGATGCTCTGTTGAGACAGTCAAATGAATTCCAAACTTGGAAAGTGAAGAAAGAGTTGTAGGAATAACCAAGTACACGCTCACAAAAATAAACAAATTCGGTAAGAACTGGAAAAACAAAGTTGTTTCCAAGTTGGAGCTTTGCACCCAAACCAACCACAACTCATCATTGTCCATTGACTCTGAATGAATAATTCTCCGTAACCTATAATGCAATTATTATTGTAAGTTTACCGGTTGAAGTGGCAGGTTTAGCCACCAATAAGCATATGTGGGAAAGTGACTACTATCACCTTAGTCACTTGTCCCCAACTACTTTGGAAGTCAAAACCTCCTATGGGAGAGACCTATTATGACTCTCCAAAGACACTAAGACACAAAAGATATCTACTCTTGAGGAGTGTTAGTGATCAGTTCCTAATGGAGTCTAAAAGGTCGGTAAAGGGGTTGTATGCTTGGTATAGTTTTTATAACAACAATATATCCTCCCAAATGTTAGAATTATCCCACATTGTAACCAAAAAAACATAAGTGCAATTATTGATCAAACATAAGCCTATATCATAGCCTAAAAACATAAGTACATGGGTGCATGCAACAAACTTTAATTATTATATTAGCCAATTCGTACATCATGTATGCATTAGTCATTTACTCAAGTACTTACAACAACATTGTGCACTTGAAACAAAACAATGAACAACATTATATCAAATGTATTAGTTGTGCAATATGCATTAATGAAGGCATGTGCACTTAGTTGAAATATATAACTTAAGGTCTGAAGTTGTAAAAGTGTTCTATGCACCAGCAGTAGGTGTCAGTATAGTGGCAATATGATTTCAGTCATTACTTACAATATTTGTAGCAGTATTAGAAAGTTTATAAGATATCATATTGCATACAAATGTGTGCATTAACTTACCAATAATAAAGTATAGAGTAAATGTGGATATTTGTGACTATTAGCAGACTATATGTCTAAGTGCAACATCACTTTGATAATGACAATAGTAGTAGTAAATGGCAATGTAAATAATTTATCAAACCATAAAATCATACAACTATTTGCATTTACCTTTATAACAATTAAACTAACAATTTATGTGTGCATACAACATGTTTCAACCATGTGCAAAGTATCTATAACATCATCAACATACTATAGGATCCTTTGCATCATTATCATAACATTACTAGCATAAACAAGTATTCACTATAGGCTAAGTAATGAGGAGTTAACCAAACGTTTTCACCCATTTTAAAGTGTTTAACTCACTGTCTGTGTAACTTGTGTGGATAATACAGGAGAAGGACAACACGCCACAATGTTAGGGTGAGGAGGAGAGGAGGTCTAGGGAGAAAGGAAGAGGAGGCTGCTAGGGTAGTTCGGTATGATTTTAGGACTGTTTTAGGGATTTTTAGGGTAGAAATTAAGTTTTAGGAATTTTTTATATTTTTAGGGCCTCCTAAAATTTCACCCTAGGGTTTCTAGGGAGAAATAGGGCAGGGAGAAATTGTAGGAGTGAGGGCCGGAATTTTAGGAGGGAAAAAATAAAAAAAAATTAATTTTTGATTTTCTAGGGTTTTTAACATAAAATTGCAGGCCTACTTTAAACCCTAATTCTACCATGAAAATGCAAATTTACACATGCAAATGCAAGAGAGACTAAACTTAGATGCTAGGTTTTGCAAAAGATAATGTGTGAAAACAAAATGAGACCCTACCCTAGCAAAATCCCTACCCAACCTAGGGCTTCTAGAGAGGATGACTAACCTTTAACCTAGTGAGGAAGGGTTCCTAGGTTAAACAACTAGCCTATAAAGACTAAGGATAAACCCTAGGGAATCCTCACAAGGATTCATACCTCAGTTTGCTAAGGTGACAAGAATGAAAGTTAATGGCCTATCCTAGGAAAAAGTGCAGCACTAGGGCTACCACTAAGACTTGAACATGCACATCCACCAACATTCAAACAAAAAGACGAGAAGCCTAACATTTTTTTGCTCATGTTCATACAACAAATCAAAACATCACCAAGCAAATAACTTCACCAAAGAATTACCAGAAAAAGCTTGATTTAACCCAGAAAAACCTCCTCAAGAGGAGCGCATCCATCCAAAGAGCCCTGGTAAGGGTAAAACAAATGCATGGTGTATTATCCCATAACTTCTGTATTTAAAATGAAAGTGAGGAGATCTATTTATATGATCTCACACTCACTTTTTACAAAATATCCAAGCCTACATGCCTTAAAATAAGTTAATTTGAAATCATAAAATGTCAACTAAAAATTAAAAGAAAATAATAATAAAATATAGCCTAAGGTAGGCTTAAGCTAGGCTACCTGGGGTATTTGTATCCGCAGGTGCCAAAACATGCTCAAATAAGTCAATCACTCTGACTGAAAGGCTGGAGTGAGAAGGAGGAAGAGTGTTATACCCCATATAACCCCTAGAATGCTGTGAAATCCCTTAATGCCCTCCTCAAAGCATGAAAAGGTCTGACATGGAGTGTTCCTTTCCTTTGAGGAGATAAGGCCAATGAGAGCAAGGACGCATTGACTGAAGGGCCAGGAGGGTTTCCAAAGTGGCTGCGAATGAAAACAAGTGTCTCGTAGCTGAAGGAGAGGCCACCAGAGCACGTAAATAAGATATGGAACCATGTGACCCAATGGTCAACCCTTAGGGGCCCTCGACACCAACCTCGAGGTTAAAAACTCCTATAAAGGGCAATCAATAGTTCCATTAATCCATAGTACCCCTAAAGGAGGACCAAAGCTCCCAACCATGACCACCATTGCTCAATAACACCCCTCATGGTTGAGAAAATTGGCCCTCTCTTCTTGGGGTACACCTGAAGGTGCGTTGGGTACAAGTGCAACGTAACAAGTGAGATAAAAACAATAACGGTATGATAAAGTCAGCATTCATTGCCACCCGACGCATTTTTATTGTAAATTTGCTAGCACTAAAATGATACCAATATATGTCACTAGCTGGTTGTGCTCTCTCAACCTTCCAATGAATTCTTTCAGGATGAAGGTCCATAACAGATTCCAATTGCCCTCTTTTGCTCAATTATTACACCTTGAATGGCCCGGTTCTCCATACAAGCAACCTTGAATATGAAAAATGCAATACCAACACCCTAAGCTTGTCCATCTTTGTAAAATGCAAACCTGGTTTCTAGATCTGCAAGTTGAGAGTTGAGTCTCCTCAATCTCTCTTCCTTAGTAAAGCCCAAACTAAATAGAAGCCAATTCTTGACCCCTTGAAATTTCAAAATAAATTGTCTCAATTTATATTTCACAATGGCCAAATATGAACCATGGTGCCACCCTTCAAAGGAAAGATTAGTATATGCAGGCCTATCTTGCTTATAATCTATGTTACCAGAAACGTTACTCGTTTCTTTCCAAAAATGGTTCAGAAACGGAAACGAAACGAAAAACGACGTTTTCTATGCTCGTTCTCGTTTTTTAGAGTCAAAAACCGTTTCTCACGAAATGACCAGTGTTTATTCCTGTTTCTTATTATCGTTTTTGAAATTTATGAATGTTTAAGCGGCTGCAGTTTTCAATTTCTGTTATGTTTCACTGGTCTTCGTTGAATGAGCTTAAGGATTAAACTAATTTTATGTTGCAACATCCCATTCCCCAAATCTTCTACCAGGCAGGTGTGCGATAGCTTGTTATATATGTAGTTAGTCGTGTAGGTGAGGTTCATATGCCACACAGAGAGAGACATTTGGATCTGATCAAGTATTGTATCGGCTTGAGCCATTCACGCTGGTAAGGTTGCAAGTCTGGGAGGTATGTGAGGTAGGATAAAAATACACTATTTATTCTATGATAAAGAATCCAATCTGTGTNGGTGCTTGGCCAGCCACGTAACCCTAACCCAAATTGTGTTCAATGTCATAATTTTATGCTTTTTTTTGTTAAGTTGACATTTAAGTAACTTGTTTTCCATTCAATTTTAAAGTATTTGTATAGGTTGATCTTTTCTGAAAATGTTGATAATTTTTATCTATATATCAAGTTTAAAAGTGGGTTCATAGGTTCATAGATTTTTTTTTTTTTAATTCTATAATTTTTTGTTTTTGTTAGAAGAAAAATTCAAACTATCATATATTTAGGCCTTCTTTTATAGGAGTCGGAAACTTATCGAAGTTTCGATTGTATTAAATACTTATGAGCATACAAACTAATCTATATTACCAACTAATAGGCAATCCTAATTTACCCACTAATCAAGACTCTTCACAACATAAATCCTATTTTACCCACTAATCAAGACTCTTCACAACATATTGCATTTCAATATATTATTTGATGTCTCTTCTTCTCTTTACATTCAATGTTCCTATTCTTTCTCTCTCCTCGTTTCTTGTACATGCAAAACCTCTAAACATCATTTCCCGTATCGTTCCATTTTACGTTTTCGGTAACATAGCTTATAATAATCCAAGAAATTTTACTTCTCCTTAGAAAGTTTTGTACCACGGATATGATCCTGCAACCATGCAATATAATCCCAAACTTTTACCAAATATTTTACCAGTTCATCCAGAGAAGCCAAATCTAGTGACACTATGACTCTATAAATATTTTCAGAATAATGTTCCTCAAAGTATTCTTGAACCAGTCTCTTGACAATGTCTAGTGTCTTTGGAATTCCTTGGATCATAAGAGTATTAACATAGAAAAAATCAATCGATAAATTTCCATCATGGGATCTTGTATATTTTAATCATGCCTCTGGTGCTCTGATACAATAATGAACTACAATAACTGCCACCACCATAAACAATACTTGCACCCACAACAACAGAGACCCATGCTTATTATGATTCACAATAGTTTTCAAGGATTGATCTTCCATAAGGAACACACCTTCATAAATATTAAGCGGGAGAAGGGGACAAGTTGCTAAGAGAGAAATAAAAGCAAAGGAAACCAAACCTCCATCCTTCACATAGAGAAATTGTGCTGCATTTGCCCCGTAGGTTGGAGCAATCTGTTAGCTGGTCGTGTGTCACACTGGCAACAAATTGTCAGCTGTGCTAGAAGGTATTGGCAACATGCGATCACTCCAAAATTTCACAAACAAAAACATAAGCAATCGACACGATTCCCTAATAGAAGAGATGTTCAAAAGATACTATATATTTCCATAACATGTCCTCTGTCCTCCTGGATCATTGGCTGAGGTAAAATACTGCATTCATATAGCTATACTATTAGCTACACCAACCAATACAAAATTCCCACTTACAACTATCTAAAATGATCCAAACATACACAATAACAATAGTACCCCAATTGAGCCCATATAAAATAGATTTTGGGCCATCCTAGAATCTATAGGGGCTAATGAAGAGACATAATGGATGCCATTTTTTTCTTCTATCCAAAGAAGATAACAATATCCTTGTTTGGTTACTAGAGATACAACCCAAAGGACAATGGTTTAAAAAAAAATTTCTATAAGGCCTCAAACTAGGCTCCCCATCTCTCAAAATTGTCTATTCTTCATCAAATTCAAGCAGAATGGGACCTGAACAAATATAACCAAAGAAATCCCCTTGTAAAACACTAAAACGTAAAATTGTATCATAAGGGCTCCATATCATATGAAAAATCATCCAAAATAACAAAACATATGATTTATGGTTGCCCATCATCTAGGAGTTGATCCCTTCATTTGAAAATATCAAATTCTAATCCTTTATAGCCTTCTTCCTTCATATCAAAAATTAAGAACAATGGATTCATAACGGTTAGAGAAAATTAATCAAACACACTTGGCAAGTCTGTATTTCATATGGGAATGATTGAAATGGAAAATGATTGGCTCCCAAGACTAGATTTCAAGTCCCTTTCTCATGAATTAAGAAACATTTTCCTGCTTTAAGCCCTCTCCAGATTGTCAACACAAAAAAGAATGCAAAAATCAAATTGAGGTTCCCTAGGTCCAAGTCTCCAGAGAAGAAATTGAATTTTATAAATGTATAAATATGGAATTGATACATTTTGCTTTAAAATATGGAGTGGATTAAATAATAATCTAGAATAGTATAATACATTTAATACTACGATTAATAAATCATTGGTCTAACGCTTATTCGATACATTTAATAACGCCCAAATCTGTGGCAGCTTTCACAGAAATAACAATAAAACCACCACGTTCACTCCTTTCAGATATATAGGAGCAATCCCTCCTCCTCTTTTTCATTCATAGAAGCTTTGCATTTGAGGCCAGAAAAGCTCTCTTTAAGCATCCGTTTTTCTTTTGGGTTTTCTATTTTTTCCAGTTGGCTGTGGCTTCCTACCAATAAGAATGGGGAGTGATAAAATTATGTTTCAGAATTCAGGGTCTTTTTTTCATTCATGCAGATGTCAAAGTTTGGTGGGTGGGAGAGTTCAACCATGCCCACAGGCTATTCCATGGTATTTGTCACAGTCAGAGAGAAGGATGCTCGCCAGAGACACTGACGAAGTAGTCTAAAGCCAGGCGAAATCATGGAAGATTTAGACTACTCCTTTTTTTTAAATAATATTTTGTTTTTCTTTGTTTTTTGTTTTAGATATAGAATGAAAAACATGTGGGTATAATCTAAGAAGTGAAAACAAATTTTGATTTAAAAAAAATAATAATAATGTAAAAATAAACATAAATGTTATTTCAAAACTTTATAAAAAAATGTTTAAAATAATTGATTTTATTTCTATTTTTATATTATATATAATTTTAATATTTGGCTTATTTTTTAATAGGTAAAGATAAATGACAAGATTTTAGTTTGAGGTGGAGAGATACTAACTAGATTGATAAAAATTCAAAAACTCAGGACATTGCTAA
This sequence comes from Pseudotsuga menziesii, assembly GCA_001517045.1. Lineage (NCBI taxonomy): Eukaryota > Viridiplantae > Streptophyta > Pinopsida > Pinales > Pinaceae > Pseudotsuga > Pseudotsuga menziesii. The sequence continues at coordinate 147,754 of LPNX010701415.1, forward strand.
AAATGTTAGTAGACTTTCCAACATCGAAAGTCGAGGTCTATTTTTACATGCACGCTACCAAAATATAAAAATAAATGATGGGGCAGATTCTGGTATCAATAGAGGCATTGTGCCCTATCATCCAAAAAACAGATTATCAACCCTATCATCCAAAAGAATAAGTCCATGGATTTTTTCCATTTTTTATATTTATGCTTCTATAGAATCATGAAGCACTAAAGGAAGACAAAGTATATTTTGAGACTTTGAGATCTTCACAACACTATCAAAGAAACTGATAATGAACTTTTTTCAAAAATACAAGTTCATTTTGGAATGAAACATGTCCAAGTCCTTATTGAAGCAATTGAAAAATAAATTATGCAAAAAAGGAATGTACTATTGCTGGAAGCTTTATCCCAACATTGAGTGTTTGTTCCATCAACACATTGTTTATCTCTAATCCCTTTTTGTAAAGGTTATCATCATAATAAAAACATGTAGCAATAAAATTTCATCAAAATGGAAACCAATTAATAGCTTGGAAAGAAAAATTTCAGAGCAGATTATGGGCTTTCGGATCGAGTGAACTTGCAACAAGGTCATTCTAATGAGGAATTCACTGTTTGGTATTGCTCGAAACTAATCAACATCCTAGGAAGAAAACTTCATAACATGGTTTGGTCTTTCAGATTGGGCAAACTTGCATCAAGGTGATTCTAGTAAGGAATGGATTGTTGTTGGCACCACGGTCCCAACATTTTCCTCTGTTAACTCTATTGATCCAATGTCCTTCTCCTCCCCTCTTCTGGAAAGCTCATCATCATGCATATTGAATTTCATGTATGTATGTATAAAATTTAAATCCAAGCGGGATATTATCATTTGACAAAAATGAGCGGAGAACTAAAGTGGGTCTTGGGAGATTCAACCAAATAATGGCGATTTTTTTATTATAAATGTATGCTTGCAAGGCCTTGTATTTGGTGTCCTATATAGTCCTCTTTGGTTAAGCAGTCATGTAAACCTAGACCTATGATGACAACGTTGGTGACCCATGAGCAATGATTTACAATCAAGACTTGAAATTTGTCAGTGCAAAATAGAAGATGTTTGCATTGAGATCAGTTTTTTTTGGGTCCAAACTGATATGATTGTTGTCTTATATTCCATATAATGACAATGATTCCAACATGAAAAACATCTACGTTAAGGTTGTTTTCCTATTTCCAAATTAAAAATTTAAGGCTTTGAGTTTTGAATGGGTGGCATTGGTTCCATTTGAATATAAACATCGAAATCTTAAATATTTAACAAGTCAATAACATGTTATGCTATCTTGATTGGATGGTTAATTAGTGTCAAATTTAATGTTTTAACTTTTTTCATTATTCTTGTTTTCCTTTCTTAACAGCCAGTTAAGTTAATCTCAAAAATACACACTCATACATGCACACATCTTCAATTTGCAAAATTTAATAGTTGCATCTACATACAGAACTTGAATTTGCATACTTATGCATGATCATTTATTGTGTACCTGGTATGTCGCCTCTATATACTAAATATCTGCGAGAGATTTGTGTTTTTCATATCATGTTCTGTAATATCAACAAATGGAGGGAGGTTATGGGCTAATTTGTTTTTATCTTGCAGATTTTCCAGAATGTGGAGCATTCCAGAAGTTAAAGATGTAATTAAGTTGAGCAGAGAACCGGGAGATCTACTCGGGCTTGTTTCTGAAAGATGTGATCCCAAACTAGTGGGTGCTTCATTTAAACTTCATAAGAAAATAATTATTAACTAGATTTGTATATGGAATCTGCAAGGAAGAATTCACTCTAATAAATTTGTAGACTTGGAATGCAGATCGCCGGAGATATTCATAGGTTAAAAATAAATAAAGAAAGTTGATTTTTTGTGTTATGAACTAAATCCCTAGAATATGTGGATAACTACAAAACTTCTTTGTAAGAATATCTTGAAAAAGTTACATCCAAGAAAACTTGGTACAAGGAAATTAAAGTCTCGTAGTTCTAGAAAAGGTAAAATTAGATTGTACCATTTCAAGTTAATATTTTTGCATAATTTAGGAGCATGATTATATGCATACTGCATGTCTCTGATGTAGAATGGATCACCCAACAGAACCACCCAACAAAGGCTTATTTCAAGTCTAGTTCAAATCATCATTGGAAGAACCTAAATGTGAATGGAGATGAAGCCAATATATCCTAGGAGAGATGATTACAGCTAGATGCAACCTTTAGTAAGCCCCCCATGCCTCCTTTGTTTGGCCCCTTTTTTGTTTTCTCTATTCTGGAAATGCTACTTGATAAAAAAAAGAAAATGAATAACTAGGCTACCCTTTTATTTGGTTGCAATGGCCCCAAGTTCTAGCCAACATCAGTAATGTATATAAAGTTCAACTTGTTGTGTAGATATGGATGAGTAGCCTCTCATGAACTTCTATATGAATCTATATCTTCTTGAGAGGAGGATGTTGTTGATTGATGGTGTTTGTTCTAGTACATAAATAAATATTGCATTGGGGTTTGTTTTTTTCAATATTGAATTAAGGGTGAGAATTGGAAAATATGTTGTTGTATATCTTTCTACTATTAGATTTTAAGTGGAAAACTCCCTTTGTTAAATCCTCAAGATAGAAATGAATATAGAAATGAAGGCAAATTATGAGGTTGGAACATTAGGCTTAATTGTAATCTTTACATGAAAAGAATTGAGTAATTGTGTGGCTTGATTTGTATGGAAATTTGCAATTTTATATAGGTGAAGCATTTTCGTGTCAAGATGATCACATTTGAACATGTCCGCATGGAAATATTTTTTCTTTATGTTTTGTAACTTTTTCTTGATGGAAAAGAAACGCCCTTTTTGAAGTGTTCAGTTGTACTGTAAGTTGATTTCATTATCTTCAATAAAATAAAAATGATCAACAACAAGAGTGCAAGGAGGAAAAATGTGAATAAGGTGAGTGTAGTAATGTAGAGGGGGCCACTTGACCTCTTAAATGTAATCATAATTGTATAATTATATAGTTTAAAGAGATATTAACAAATGAGTAGTTGGAGCAGGTACAACCGCTCCAACCTCTCTCATAAATAAGCATCAAATATGAATAGAAAGGTGGATTGGACGTCCCTTCCCAATACTCATCTTTGATGACTGTATATGAGCGTTTACTGAATGCTTGAATGTGATGTGAAAGCCTAGCTTTCAACATCTGGCGTCGTTTCCTCTCCCATCCGACAATGAGATGTTCATGTTCATGCAAAGATACCTACAAAAGAAAAAAATTGAAAAGAGTTTCTTACGCTTAAGAAGTCAGAGACTGCCTACGCATTGATCAAGAAATCCTCTAGTCTAAATACTGCTCTTACATTTCGACCAGCCTGAAGACACCTGCAGTTTTATTGTTTTGACACCCCTTCTTTATATCTGGGTCGAGTTAAATGATCACTATGAAATCAGACAAGGGATGGTGCATCCAACTGAAGGAAAAAGTGGAACAAACTCTTGATCAAGGGAATGATGGTCATTGGGCACTATCCATTAGCATAGAATCCACGATTACTCGATGGGGTGCTTCAAATCCTTCTTATTAATGATCTGTCTATGAATCCGCCTGAAGTTTGTCGACCTAGTTCACCAGTTTTCGAGGCCACCGACCATAGTTCACCGACCAAGAAGTCAATCAAATGAATCAGTTGATCAACTATTGTCTTAGCTTGTCGATGCTTATAGAATTAAAATCAGCCGACAATTAACCGACCACGCTGACAGTTCTCATGCTCTCTAGTTTGCAACCGACTTTTGTTGACCTCCTACGATGTATATATATGGTCGACCTCCTTTTGGCTACAGTCTGTCAAAGTTTAAGTAGATGTTTATTATGCCAGCCATAACTCATAGACTAGTGAGGTCAGCTGTATCAACTCCAAATGGAGGACCGTAAAAAAAGCATAAGACTTCTTGTCAGTTGCTCAGATACATATAGTAGAACAGATTCTTATAATACTTCTTGTCGGTTGCTCTCAGACTGACTGCCGACTGATGGAGACCATCGACTGCTTCGACCAGCCACCAACTAACACACCTAGCCATCGACTTGTTCCACGCGCTTATGAACCACCACATATGAAGGTTCTGACTCGAACTCCATTTGTTAGAGGAAGCATACTACGTTATTGGTCCATCGACGAACGAAACCTTTTATCTCAACGCCGTTCCGTCATTCGGTTGCAGTCATTGAGGAAGGGTGCTACCCTTATGGAGTCTATGTTGCGTCAATACATGGAAATTCTACGAAGAAAGATCAAGCTGAAATGTATTTCTTATCAGCAAGAAAAACAGGCGACAATTGAGTTAGTTGCAGCATAAAAACATGTGGCAATTGAGTTGGTTGCAGCAAATAAAATTCAAGAGAAGTTGATGCATCTTGAGAATTTGATTCACACGAGGGTTCTAAAGAGAAGTGACGGAACTAAATAAAAGTGACTCAAAAATAAATCATAAGGGAACACAGGTATTGGAAGTATCTACGATAACCTATTAAAACATTATTTATATATAAGCATGTCGTTTGAGTCATGTCGATCAAGTCATGTCGGTTGAAGAATATTGGTTAAGTGTTCTACAAACATGTCGGTTGAGTCTTTACAAGCATGTCAGTTGTGTAAAATGAAAAGCATGTCGGGTTGGTCTTGTTTTCAGTTTGGTTGATGCATAATAATTCATTTGTAACTTGTGGGTAAATGTTATTTGGTCAATGTGATCATTGATTTTTCATGTTTGGTCGATATTGTAGTCTTGGCCAAAGAGTCATGTTTGCAAAGTAAAAGCATATATTCAATGATAAAGTGGTTAAGTTCAGTCAGTAATCAAATGTATATGAGTCATCATATTATGGTCGATATATTAGTATTATTGTGGTCGAGGTTGTCAAAGTTTATTTTGTAAGTTATTGTGTTAGAGGGGGTTAAACATGAGTCTTTCGAGGCAAGCGATACCCTATACAATTGTAAATCAAGTCGATATCTAGTCGACTTAGTAAATCATGTTGAGTCAAGTCAAGTCAGTCAGCCATGACGAATAGTAGCTGGTATCGACTACAAGTAATGAAAACTTTACAAAGTTGCAGGAAATTTAAACTCTCACAACAGAAGAAGATAACGACGATGGCATTCAAGCAAATATCATTCACCTACACAACAAAGCACTCCAACGAGACATGATGACAATTTACCCCTCATTATCAAAATTCTAAAAATGTTCCTGGGTTGTGACCTCGAAAAGCCAGAAGAAAGAGAAATGGCATAGAAATTCGAAGAGCCAAAAGGCCCCACATGCCTGAATCGATGGAGATTCCGGTTAGATGATCCAGGGTGAGGCTTTAAACCAAAATACATCGTTGCGGAAGAGGATGGTTGACCGCCATTGTGAGAGGATGAGACTTCGATGGACTACTTCCAGAATGAATATGGAGGCTAAAGAGTAAACCGTCACAATATAGCCTTGTACACGTGTGTTTTCCTGTCGAGCTGGCAGCTGTTGCGGCTGAGTTACCTATGCAGATTGGTATGCATGGTTGATGCACGGTGAGGACTAATTCAGTAGTAGCAGATACCCAGGATGTTGATGATATTTATTTGTTCTCTTCGGGACGAAGAAATGTTTTGTTTGTGGGGGAGATGTAGAGGGGGCCACTTGACCTCTTAAATGTCATCATAATTGTATAATTATATAGTTTAAAGAGAAATGAGTACTTGGAGCGGGTACAACCGCTCCAACCTCTCTCATAATGTATAAATAAGCATCAATGATGAATAGAAAGGTGGATTGGACGTCTCTTCCCAATACTCATCTTTGATGGCTGTGTATGAGTGTTTATTGCATGCTTGAATGTGATGTGAAAGCCTAGCTTTCAACAAGTTAGGATCTATAGTCTTTTTGTTATAGATATGATCATGTCATGTATTTGGTTTATCCCTTTACTTTTGAAACTTGTTTTGTAAAGAAACTAAAGGTGATATGTACCATCGAAGTGGGGAAGGAGTTTTAGGATCTTAAATATGGAATCGTAGACTTCTAAGATGTTCACATAAAACTTTAAAAAGTGATGAAAATATTCTTAACTGGAGGAGGTACTACATTGCTTACTAATATAATCTTGACGTACAAATGATTGACAATATGGGAGAATTTCTCTTAAAACAATTGGTGGGAATTATAGCACATTGTCTTGAGAAGAGTTGGAGTTGAATGAGCCTTGAATGTTTTGAAGACTTTGGAGTCCTCAACTTCATACGATATATAATATATATTATATAAATTCTTATTTACTAGGAAATTTTGAGAAACTTTGGAGTCCTCAACCTCGTATGATATATAATATATATTGTATTTCCTTTATTCAGTGTGGTTGAGTTTTACAGTGTGAAAATTGAGGCAATTTTGTAACATTATACCTATTGTTCTATACAAGACCGATTTTCAAAGTGTGTTTATATTCGGGATATATATCATGTTGTAGCTTATGACACTGTCTGGTATGTTTGGATGTGCATTTGGTTTCTTGTCAACTCCAAAGTTAAGAGATGTAGACAATTAGAAGGTCCAGAGATGAACAATTGTGGTGTATTTTTGTAGGAATTCGAGTAAAAGATATATCTCCTCTTGTTTTAGGTTGGGGTTGGGGCGGGTATTGGAAAGGTGTATTGGGAGGGGGGTTCAACAATACAATTTTGGAAGGAATTTTCCAATATTTAGTGAAATTGGGGATATTGTTTAATATCTTGCGAAAGGAAATGCCATGTAACAAGTTCATTGAGTGAATCCCCTGTGCAATTGATATGTCAAGAATGTAAACATTTGATATTATTGTTATGAGTTTTATTTGCTTGTTGTTTATTCTAGTCTTACAAAGAGCTCACTTTTGGAAAAATCATAGATCCTATGTCCTAAAAGTCCTCATTCCTACAACAATTTCCCCTTTTTGAGTTAGAAAAGAACAATTCAAGTTATGACATAGTTTGGGGTTACTCTTGTTCAAGAGACATTGTTTTCATGAGGTTTCAAGATTTAAAAGTTATGGTTTTTGTTTCAGGTTTATTCAATCTAATAAAAATCACATGTGTCCACACAATTGAAAGGTCAATGGGTGTACTCATAGGTAAAGGATATGTGTTAGTGAAAGTATTTATTGGATTATTAAACATATCTATATATCTCTTCAAATTGAAATTAAATGTTATACGACCCAAGTTATATGATTCCTGACATGGTATCCTTCATTTGCTTGGTGAAGTCTTATTTTAAGTTTGATTCATTCAATGATCAATGTGAGTTGATAAATGTCCCCACTTTTAGTATTTACAAAGCAAGTGGACTGACAAGAGCATAGAGTCATATTAACTTTGTATAACTATATCCTACATGAATCCCAACAAGGTTTTCTTGTAGATAGAAAAATAGATTTTCTTTAATCCCGCTACCTCAATCCAACAATCTCATCCCATCTACCAACCTTTGCATAAATGTTTAACAGAGATGCATATGAAGGAACATTATTTGGAAAAATAAATTGGATTTTAAGCATTATTGTCTTTGGAAATTTAAATTGGATTTTAAGCATAGTTTTATTTAGATCTTATTGTCTTTTCTTAGAATTACAAATGATGCAATCTTGGTGTTAATATTTCTCATTTTCCCAATTGCTAAAGGGTTGTAGCTCAATGGAAGAGCATTTGCCTTATACGCAAAAGGTTGGCGGTTCGATTCCTCCATGTCCTAATGATATTGCAATATAACATTTTTAATAAAATATGTTTTATTATGATTTATTATCGCTATAGGGGGGTTTTAAACCATTTTTGTATGTTGCTATGAGGGGGGTTCTAAACCACCTTCATATATCACTACGAGGGGGGTTCAAAATTGCCCTTGAATGTTACAACAAGGGGGGTTAAAAAATTCCCTTGAATGTTACAACAAGGGGGGTTCAAAGCCCCCCCTGTAGATTTATATGAGGGGGGTTAATAACCACCCTCGTAGGTGTCTACGAGGGGGGTTTAAAACCACCCCCGTAGGTACCTATGAGGGGGGTTTATAACCACCCCCAAAATTTTGTAATAAGGAATTTTAGGGGGGGGGTCGAACCGCCCCCAAAATGTTGTAATAAGGTCTTTTAGGGGGGGTTCTGAACTGCCCCCAAAAGTTTGTAATGAGGAATTTTAGGGAGGTTTCTGAACCGCCCCCAAAATTCACTCTTAGCTTCAGTTTTGATCTCTTCCAAAACCACCCTTAAAAGTATAAAATTTTAGCGTCAGTTCTATTGGGGGCAGTTTTGTTAACACCACCCCCAAATGTTTATAAGATGGAGTTTTTTGGGGGGGGGGTTGAAACCACCCATTTAGTTACATACGAGGGGGGTTTGTAACTTCCCCGATAGTTACCTACGAGGGGGGTTTGTAACCACCCCAAAGGTTTGTAATTAGGGATTTTAGGGGGGGTTTGGAACCACACCCATAGGTGTTTATGAGGGGGGTTTATAACTGCCTTTAAAATTTACTGTTTTTTTTTTGGGGGGGGGGGGGGGGTGANTCCAATTAGCCAAAAATGCCCCCAAAAGTGACTTTTGGAGGGATCGATTTTTAGTTCGACACCCCCTACAATGTAACCTAGATAAAATAAAGATGATCTACCCAACACAATACCATAGATATCCAATGGGGGCACATCTACATCAAATTCATCAACAAATTCATGAAGTAATGGAAAATCTAAGTCTACATTGTTTTGTAACTTGAAAATGTGCATTATCGCATACCCACCCAAGTGGATATGGTTTAGGGTGTAACTTCGTTTCAAGATGTAATTTCTTAACTATTTATTCTGAAATGACATCGCTTGTGATCCACTATAAAAAATAGTATTAACTTTTGTATGTTTAGAGATTACTCTAATATGAAATAGCTCACTTCTCTTCCTTTCATCAATAACAAGTTCATTATTTGAAACATAAATAGAAGGAGTTTTTGATCATCTGGTCACATGCCAAACTACATGTGTATTGAAGCCAAAGGAAGAATGGGTCCATGAATTTATCCATACGTTGGATGAAGTACCACAGAGATGGTATGTTTCGGTAGAACTGCGAAGGGAAACTACAACATGGGAATAATTTACTGTCAGCTTCAGTGATACTTTCAACTTTGCGAATGATAATCCATTCATACATAGTGCACTTCAGGACATACACGATAGAGTTACCAACATAATCGTAAAAGATACCAATAACACAATTAATATAATGCTACAATGTGACAGGAGAGCCTAACGAAGAGGATGATCCAAGAGTTGTCAACGTATCAGAATAAGAGGGAAGTCGGTATATCACAACACTGGAAATACCATCTAACAAAGTCAAACAACTGCTCGAGATAAGAACAATCAATATTGGGATGACAAAGGACCCAAAATTGACTAATATTGGGGATTATTGGGATGAGACAACCATGGCGAAGATCACCGACATCCTACATGAATTCCAGGATGTATTTTTGATGAAATTTATTGAGATGAAAGGGATTTCAGGTGACTTGGGCTAAATGAAAATTACTCTAAATACAGATGCAAAATCGGCAAAGCAACGACGATATATATTGAATCCAAGATACAAGAAACACGATAAAACATAATTAGAATGGATGATTGATTCTGACATTATCAAACCTGTTGAAGAGTCAGAATGGATCAGTCTAATGGTTGTACAAGAAAAAAAGAAGGGGGAAATACATATATGTGTCGACCTAAGGAAGCTAAATGACGCAAGTCTTCATGATCCATTCCCAACAGAGTTCACTGACAAAGTATTGGAAGGAGTTGGAGGGAAAAAGATTTATATGTTCACGGATGAATTTTTAGGATACCACCATATAAGTATTGCAAAGGAGGATAGGAACAAGACCAATTTCGTAACAGAATGGGGATGTTTTCACTACACAATGATGTCGTTTGGTCTCAAGAATGCACCGATGATTTTTTCAAGGATAGTTGTACCTACATTTAAGGAATTCATTCATAAATTCCTGGCAGTCTACATGGACGATTGGAATGTCTATGGGTTGGTAAAACACCACACTGCGAACCTTCGATTGATGTTAGAAATGTTAGATTTTTATCATTAAGCTAGCAATACATTAGGATCTTTAACTGAGAGAATAACAAGCACATCAATAAAAAACAAGAGACAATGAACGCAGTGTTTATCCTCGAGAAAACCATAAATGGTGAAAACCCCGCAACTTCCTCAGAGATAGAATCAACACCAAAAATAGAACCCAAAACAGTAAGGTGATCTCCTGATAGCAGTAACCTTCTTTCTGTCTAGCCCCAGTGTCTTCTCCTTCCTCAACTATGCGCTACACTTGAGTGTGTATGAGATGTGTGATAAATAGAGAGGCCAGCTCTCTATTTATACTAACTCTCAACTTGACTAAACCCTACGAGGTCCTACCTCTCTAGGAGAGTCTAATAACCCTAGTGCCCCGAAACTGCGAGGACTTTAACCCTTATCCAATAGGAGGGTTACCCACAATGACTTGACATGACTTATTTACATTATAGAACTTCCCGATAGGAACATTGAGGCATGACATGACTCAAGTACATCCTGGAATAAACATCGGGTTACAATATATAAGAAATACAAGTGAAATACATTCCGAAGTTACATATACATCAACACTCCCTCTTAAGTAGGAAGGTATTCTTTCAACACAATTTTCAGCAGAAGTATTATTCTCTGTATCTTCTGGATCATCATCGAGTCCTCGTCATCTTCAAGTCATATTCATCTTCAAGTCATTTTCATCTTCAAGTCATCTTCATCTTCGGATCTGGATCATCACTCGATTTGGATCACCACTGGACATCATCACTGGATTCAGATCATCACTGGATCTGGATCATCACTGTTGGATCATCATTACTAGATCTGGATCATCATCACTCGATCTGGATCATCACTAGGTTATCATCACGAGTGTTATCTCTTGATTCTTCTCATGATAGGAATTTATATAGAGCGAACCCTTTTTCATGCTGGATGTACATCTACAGAGCCAGTCCTTTTTCATACTAGATGTATCATCACAGAGCTAGTCCTTTTTCATACTAGATGTGGCATCTACATAGAGCTAGTCCTTTTTCATACTGGATGAGTCTTCACAGAGCTAGTCCTTTTTCATACTAGATGTGGGATCTACCCAGAGCTAGTCCTTTTTCATACTAGATGAGTCTTCACAGAGCTAGTCCTTTTTCATACTAGATGTGGGATCTACTCAGAGCTAGTCCTTTTTCATACTAGATGAGTCTTCACAGAGCTATGCCTTTTTCATACTAGATGTGGGATCTACCTAGAGCTAGTCCTTTTTCATACTAGATGTGGGATCTACCTAGAGCTAGTCCTTTTTCATACTAGATGAGTCTTCACAGAGTTAGTCCTTTTTCGTACTAGATGTGGGATCTACACAGAGCTAGTCCTTTTTCATACTAGATGTGTCTTCACAAAGCTAGCCCTTTTTCATGCTGGATGTGGGATCTACACGGAGCTAGTCATTTTTCATACTAGATGTGTCTTCACAGAGCCAGCCCTTTTTCATACTAGATGTGGGATCATCACATACATCTGACAATGGAAGTAACCAATCCTCTCACCATGTCACAGCTCTTACATCCGACCATGGAAGGAACCAATCCTCTCACCATGTGGGAAGGGCACAACACTTACATCTGACCATGGAAGGAACCAATCCTCTCACCATGTCAGATGGGAACAACACTTACATCTGACGATGGAAGGAACCAATCCTCTCACCATGTCAGAAGGGCACAACACGAACACATCACTTCCTCTTGGGAGGAATCTCGATCTGGAGAACACCAAGCTTCTCCCTAAAGTATTCAAACTTCACCCTAGCCAATGGGTTAGTCAACACATCAGTTATCTGTTTGTCCGTCGTAACATACTGGAGCTTCAATGATCCTCTCTACACCATATCCATGATATAGTGATACTTGATCTCGATATGCTTTGACTTGTCATGGAACACTGGATTCTCTGAAAACTTTACACAACTCTGGTTGTCACAGTATATACAAGTAGCATCTAACTGGAGATCAAATAAATCAGACAATAGCTTCCCTCAGCCATACTACCTCACAACTAGATGAACAGGCTGCGACATATTCTGCTTCAGCTGTACTCAGTGCCACACAGGATTGCTTCCTGCTAAACCAAGAGATCACACTTGATCCCATACTGAAGCAACACCCTGAAGTGCTATTCCTATCGATGGCACTGCCTACCCAATCTGAATCAACATAACCCTCCAGGTTAATCCTTTGATTAGTCTTATACTTGAGCCTATAATCAATTGTACCCTTTAGGTACCTCAAAATGTACTTTGCAGCAGTCAAGTGAAAATGTCTCGGATTTGTCAAGTATTGTCTCAAGGTTTTCACAGCAAAGCAAATATCTGGTCTCGTGTTTGTCAAGTACATCAAGGACCCAATCATGTGACAATACATCATGGCATGAATCTACTTTGATGAAGCAACACTCAATAGCTTCAAGTTCGATGCCATAGGTGTGGTTAATGCCTTGCAGTCCATCATCCCAAATCTCTTCAGGATCTCTACTGCATACTTCCCTTGTCCAGGGAAGATTCCATCCGTATTCTTCCACACCTCCATACCTAGAAAATAATGCATCATACCCAAGTCCTTCATTTCGAACTCGAAAACAAGCTTTCTCTTTGTATCAGCAATCAACCCATCCATACTTGTCACAAACAGATCATCTACATATAGTAGGAGCATCACTGGGTTGCCATCTTCAACCTTGTAGTAAAGGTTGGAATCTTCTTTACTCTTGGTAAAGCCCAAACTGGATAGAAAGCTGTCAATTTTGCCGTACCATGTCCTGGGTGCCTGTTTCAAGCCGTACAGGGCTTTCTTCAATCTACACACATGAGACTCCTTGTCATGTGTCTCAAAACCGAGTGGCTGCTCCACATACACTTCCTCTTCCACTACACCATTCAAGAAAGCAGTCTTGACATCCATTTGGTGTATCTTCCATTTCATCACTACAGCCAGAGCAAGTACCGATCTAATGGAAGTGTATTTGGCTACAGGTGCAAAGGTTTCTTCATAGTCTATTCCTTCTTTCTAGGAGAAACCACGAGCAACAAATATTGCTTTATATTTTTATGTACACTGGACAGCCGAATATTCTGAGATGGCTGACTTCTGGTTTCTTGCCGGAGAAGACTTCTTCAGGAGTATTGTTCTCGAGTACTCTGTGTGGAGTACGGTTATGTACATACACCATTGTTATGGCTGCTTCTACCCAAAGATGCATAGGAAGATCTTGATCATGAAGCATAGCTCTTGTAGCTTCCATGATGGTTCTATTCTTCCTTTCTACAATCCCATTCTGTTGTGGATTATATGGGGTGGACAACTACCTCTTAATCCCTGAGTCTTTGCATAATTCTTTGAATTCATTTGAAGTGAATTCTCTACCATTATCTGATCGAAAAGTCTTGATCTTCTTTTCAGTGTGGTTCTCGATCAAGGGTTTGAATTCCTTGAACTTGTTGAATACTTCATATTTGTTCTTCATGAAGTAAATCCATGTATTTCTAGAAAAGTCATCATTAAAAGAAGCATAGTATGCATACCCGCTTAGAGAACTTGATGACATTGGTCCGCATACATCGGAGTGGATGATTTCCAAGATTCCTTTTGCCTTGCTCTCGATACTTGGAAATGTCTTCTTTGTATTCTTTCCTTTTGCACATCCTTTGCAGACTCCACCATGTTTTGCTTGAATTTCTGTAAGACCTTCAACAGCTTTGCTTACAAGTGGTAGTGCTCTATAATGCACGTGTGCAAGCCTTCTATGCCAAAGTTCATTTGGTTCTACTGAGTCATGAACCAAAGCTTGTTCTAGTTGGCCCTTCAACTTGTATAGACCTCCTTCTTGTTCCCCAATCACTATTGCATCGTCAAAAGTATTTCCCTTTGGCCACATAAGAACTTGGCCATTACGAAAGCAACCTTCATTCCTTTTGCATCCAATGTAGATATGGAGAGGAGGTTCTTCTTTAGTCCTGGAACAAATAATACATTCTTCATCTTCATAGACTTTCCAGAGTCTAGTTTATAGGAGGATTCACCACTACCTTTTATTGGATACTGGTAGTCATCCCCAAGTTTCACCTTGTGAGGTGACTCATGTTCAGAAAGCTTCACAAATGATTCTTTGAATCCCGTCATGTGCTTGGAAGCACCACTATCTATGAGCCAATCATTGCTTCCATGTGAAACAATTCTCATGAGAGCGGAGATCAGCAGATGTTCTTCATCACTTGAAGAATCAATTTCTTGTCTGATTATCTTTGTGGAAGGTTCATCACCCTCTACAGCATGAGCATGATGTCTTCTCTTGTTTTCCTTCTTCTTCTTTAAGTTCCCTTTATTAGGGAAGGATTTGGATATGTGACCTTTCTCATCACATGCGTAACATCTAATGGTAGACAGATCTCTTCTAGAGTGTGAGATATTACCTTTGGAGTGATGATGGTTCCCTCTGGTTTTCTTGGTGTGGGTTGTGAGAGCTTGATCTTCACTTCCCATCTTTTCTTCTTGAGCTGCTATTCAAGATTCTTCTTGAGAGCATTCTTCCCATAGTCTGCTGAACTTGACTAACTTATTTCTGGCACAGATCCCTTGAATAAAAGAGTCCCATGATCTAGGGAGACCATTCAAGGTGGTCATCACAATCTCTGCATTTTCCACTTCTTCATCTACTGCTTCCATCTATTCCTTGATCTAAGATACCCTTGTAAAATAATACTAGATGGTCTCAGCATTCCTGATCTTTACATTCTTCAATTGGTTTCTCAGAGTCATCTTCCAGTTTATGTTCTTCCCTTCAAACAATTTGGTTAGGGAATCAAACATAGCTTTAGGTGTCTTGAGGGAGGAAACCCGTGGTATGAGGTGATCCTTGATTGAATCAACAATAATCCTCTTTTCCATAACCAAATTCTTCTTATGTAAGGCCTTAGCCTCATTTCCCTCTGGAACTGGAACCTCCTCATTGATATAGGAGTCCAACTCATTTTATTCCAGGACCAGGGAGACCCTATACTTCTAGGCTCTAAATTTATCAGCTCCCTCAATATTTTCATCAAGCTTGGTATGATGAGACATCTTAACTGAGAACCTCAAATGGAAATACAAAATATTTATATCTTACCAGGTCAAGATGTCCAATTTGGATTTGGAGCTGAAATCATGCAGTGCTGGTTTAGTAGTAGATTAAGGTTTTTCTTTTCCAGAGTTCTGTCCGACCAAATGCTTTGAATTTGATCCCTAAATTTGATTTTGGGGAGGAGATCAATCCAGGCCTGGGCTCACTGAAAAATTCCTCTTCTGTGAAAAGCCCTAATTTCCGGCAGTAGTGTTGGGTCCAAAACTGAAAAACATCAGAATTGGATTCTGCTTTAACAGAAAGATGTGCCCTAAGGAGGAGAGTTAATCCAACCTTATTTTGCTGAAAATCTGTGGAGGAATATCCACAAAGTAGGAAGCCCTAGTTCCCGCAGCTGCATAGTGTCTTCTTCTCAGGTTAGCTTTGATACCATGTTAGATTTTTATCATTAAGCTAGCAATACATTAGGATCTTTAACCGAGAGAATAACAAGCACAACAATCAAACACAAGAGACAATGAACACAATGTTTATCCTCAGGGAAACCATAAATGGTGAAAACCCTACAACTTCCTCAGAGATAGAATCAACACAAAAAATAGAACCCAAAACATTAAGGTGATCTCCCAACAGTAGTAACCTTCTTTCTGTCTAGCCCCAGTGTCTTCTCCTTCCTCAACTATGCACTACACTTGAGTGTGTATGAGATGTGTGATAAATAGAGAGGCTAGCTCTCTATTTATATTGATTCCCGACTTGACTAAACCCTACTAGGGCCGATCTCTCTAGGAGAGTCTAATAACCCTAGTGCCCCAGAACTGCGGGGACTTTAACCCTTAGCCAATAGGAGGGTTACCCACAATGACTTGACATGACTTGTTTACATTATAGAAATTCCCGATAGGAACATTGGGGAATGACATGACTCAAGTACATCCTGGAATAAACATCGGGTTACAATATATAAGAAATACAAGTGAAATACATTTCGAAGTTACATATACATCAACAAGAAAGATGCCAACAACATCAGATCTTGCTGAATCTGAAGAAGTGTGTATTGTGTGCTCCATTTGTGATTATGTTGGGACATATTGTTTGCAAGGAAAGTATGTTGGTTGATCCCACAAAGATTGCAGTAATTCTTGACCTACCAGCACCAATGACGGTAAAACAACTAAGGGCGATGTTGGGTCACACAGGATATTACCGAAAGTTCATAAGGAGATACACAATGGTCATGACACCAATGGAGAAACTGTTGAAGAAATATGCAAAGTTTGAATGGAACGATGAATGTCAAAGAAGTCTTGATAGTCTAAAGAAGAAAATGGTCGCAACACCAATACTAGTTTTTATGGATTGGACGAAGGAGTTCCATGTCCATGTTGATGCCTTGTTACTTGCATTAGGAGTGATTTTGGATCAACCAGGGGAAGGAGTGATCGATCACCCAATCACATTCGCAAGTCGGAAGTTATCTATTGCGAAAAGAAACTACACAACATCAAAGAGGGAGGGATTGGCGATGGCGTGTGCATTGCAAAAATTCCACCACTACCTGTTGGGAGGATATTTTAGAGCGTTTACGGATCACCCAACACTAAAGTACCTGGTTAACAAGTGTATGTTGGGGGGAAATATTTGTCGATGGTTATTACTATTCCAAGAATTTAATTTCGATATCATTGTGAAGCCAGGGGGGTTGAATACGAACCTAATCATCTATTAAGAATAGAGATAAGCGACGAGCCAAGCAACATCGAGTACGGCTTACTAGATGCACAATTGTTTAGAATCAAAATGGTAGATGACCATTATGAGCAAATTGTCCAATTTTTGATGACAGGGAAAGAATCGAAGGATTTCACCACAATTCAGAAGAAGCAACTAGTTGTCATAGCTACGGATTTCCAGCTAATCATAGGATTACAAAATGGGGAAGGATGAAATTCTATGTCGATATGTTCTATCGCATACCTAGGAGAGAGTACTGACAGAGGTGCATGACGAAATTTCAAGAGGACATTATGGAGGTCGTGCGACCACTGGAAAGGTACTCCGAGCTGGTTAATGGTGGTCGATAATGCTTAGTGATGCTACAGATTATGCTAAAATCCTCAACATTTCTCAAAGGACATGGAAGCCGTCATGACGGGATGAGATGCTGCTAGTACCTCAGATAACACTAAAACCATTTGATAAATGTGATGTGGATTTTGTAGGGCCCATCAATCCTCTAGGGAAATAGACGAGTGTGTGATATATCATCACCACGACAAACTACTTGACATGATGAGTAGAGGTAGCACCAGTGAAGGATTGTACAACTGAGACAAAAGATAGGATCCTATTCGATAATGTGGTTACTCGGTTTGGCTGTCCCAAGATATTGATGAGCGACCAAGGGAGTCACTTTGTCAATCAGATGATTAGTGTGATGACTGAGGAATTTTAGATATATTACACAAGAAGAGTACTCCATATCAACTAGAAGTGAATGGAACAGTCGAAGCACTCAACAAGGTATTGAAACATGCGCTAATGAAGGTATGCAACAAAAATCAAGATGATTGGGATATGAAAATCCCTGCAATATTATGGACCTACAAGACAACATGTAAAATATTGACAGGACAAATGACATTCAAGCTCGTTTATGGAAAAGAAGCGGTAATGTCGATGGGGTACATTGCTCCCAACCTACACATAGTGACAACGATAGGAATGAGCGATGAAGGAGCGGTTGAATAAAATTTGGCATAGTTGTTGTAGGTTAAAGAGGATCGGTTCATTGTAGGTTTCCATAAGCAATTAGAGAATGATCGAAAGAAAGCATGGCATGACCGCGATGTAAAATCAAAATACTTCCAGCACGGAGATATGGTTCTCCTATATTACAACAAGTTCACAAAGCACCCAGGTAAGCTACAGATGCACTGGTTACCATTTCATCACCGACAGAGGCAGTACAAATACAATAGTTAGACGAAGTATTAGTACTGAAAATAGTAAATGGAAGTTGGAAAAAGCCCTATTGGATAGCCAGGTGCGGAAACAATACTGACAGCCGCTCAAATGAAAAAAAAAATAGAGAAGGAAAATCAAATCACAACAAAGTGTGTCGACAGAAAAGGAAAATAAAATTGCAACAAATTTTGATGCTTGGCGATATTAGACAAAGTGTGACATTGTCAAATCAAACAATAAATGCAGTGATTAAACTAGAAGAGAGACAATGAAAGTGGGAAAAAGATGCTTTTATGAATAAATTGTATCTTTATATTTGCAGAATCGACGCCAGATTTGGTTAATCTTCGAGGGATTTAGAAATGATGGTCAAAATCCTTCGTATGGGAGCAATGGAGGCTATAAGAATCAACCATGAGGCATGGGTCAAGCCATTTTGTGCATTGAGAAGAGGAATTAGAGAAAAGGAAAGTGTATGAGAGAAACGAAGAGTAAAGAAGAAGTAGAACAGTAGCCATGGCACAAATTATTTCGAGCACCAACACGCAGGGATTGCTGCTACATAGCATACCAATCATGGAAGAGAATCCATAAATCTAGATCATATCCACGTGGCCACCTAGAAAGAAGAGGGATGTGAACCGCCCAATATCTCTGAAATGATGAATCAAATCAACACGCAGTTCAACAAGGGTAGCAGAGGGAGAAGCTGGCCCATCGATGACGGGAGGGGAAGAATCAACAATGCAGAAAGGGATGACAATAGATGATATCTTGAGATATGTACCACCGCTAAATCCAAGAGAACAAGTGGTACGCATCAATAAGAATCATAAGTATAACATTAATATGTTGAGAACGCTGAAGGGAGTAGATGTAACAATGAACATCATTCAACAGTTGCAGAAGATGCAATACACATATCATGACATTCTAGCATATCCAAAATGCATAACAGAGACATATGAACATAGATCACATGGAGACAAGGGTCCCATTACCTGAGAACCAACGCAATGGGAATTGGGATTGCAGTGGTTGGGGTTACTGGTCAGTATCCACATGCCACATTTTTGGCACTTGGAGAAGGTTAATGACTTTGTAAAGAAATTGCTATCATGTTTCCATGGTGGGTATCTATGGCTGGATGTAAATATCCCCATCACGGTTGATTTGATATCACAATTCATCGTCTTTCCCAAGGAAGGGTTCTATCCGTCCCAGTGACTTCAGAGGGAAGGACAATGACAAAAAGTTGGTGGTGAGGCTAAAGAAGAAGTATGATGTGATACATGACAAGAGAGCATATGTCATTAACACCATTAATGCCCAGGGAGTTTGAATCACAACAAAGATGTTGGCCGTGAAAATTGTGTGAAAGAATAGAACAAACCAATGCATGTTAGGAATTATCGCATGCGAGGAGAAATGCACAATAAGAGTTCAGATGAATTGGGATTTATTTTTTCTCAACTAGTTGATGGAAGATGTCATATTGGAGCTAGAGGGGAGAATACCATTTACCTACTCATGGTTGCTGATACTTATTGCACTTGTGGGTTGGATGGAACTAAAGTACTATCAAGGAGTGGATATTGAAGCCACCAACATCTGCAAAGGATCTTGGTACAAGAATCTATGGGCGCTCAACAACAAGGAGCGAAAAACTGACAACAACATCCAATTCTACTTGTACTTGGATGCACCACGGGATGTGGCAGGAAAAATCCCTGACTCACAAACGAGCTCACGCCAAAGTAATGGAGGCTTGCGCGATTAGCAATAAACCTGCATGCAATCCATATTCAGGCACAACATGACATAGAGCATAAGTGGTTGATGCCATAATACAAATTGACCGACGAAGAGCTAGACGCCATCATCAACGAATGACCACTAGAGTGGAAAGTTCTAGTTAGCGTTGAAGAACTGTTGGACATAGAAACTGGAGCACTGCCAGATATTCAAATCGAGCAGGAAGAGACGAAGGAATTTGAAGAGGACCCACAGGAGGAATCGTCAACTATTTCGTCACTATCAGAGCTGGAGCAACAATAATAAGAGGCACGGATAAAGCATCGGTTTGAACAAGGTGAAGGGAGTAGTACCACGAATCTCTTAGATGATAAAGTAAGCAAGACACTGGCCGCAATTACTACGACGACTAGTGAAATGTAAGAACATGTAACACAACATGCCACAAGGTATTTCCACCAAGTGAAGGGGTTGTTGCAATCATTAACAAACGCATTACTAGAGACAAGGGTATTGGAAACAAATGCATTGCAAAGAGCAGCTGAGGTAAGTATTGGAAAGAAAGTGTGGATGATAGAGATTTCATTGCAAGCACTTACGACAAGGGATGAATATGTCAACGCCACCTTGAAACAATTCGACTTGATCAACCTTGAAATTAAGGAGCTTCCGATGCACATGATGGACCAACTCCAGAATGAAGCAAGTCAATAAACCAGAGGTCGTGAGGTGATGGTACATGACTAATTGGTCACGCCTCAAGAGATAGAAAGGAAGGGGAAATCTGAGATTCAAAAAATGAATATGGAGCAAGAGGTAGTTTTCAATGAAAGGACCAAGGATTGTGATGACAAGAAGTGATTGGAGAGAGAAATTTTGGTTGCATGTGAAGAGATTCCAGACATAACCCCAGAAATGTTCGCTGAAGCAAAAGTGTTGCGACTGGGAAGAATAGTCGTTGATATGAGGAAAGAGAACATGGAGTTGTAAGAATGAGCAGTACCAAGAACACCACCAGAGTATCTCATAGAAAAAAGAGGATTAATTGAGGACACCACAAAAATTTTTTTGGAGAGTGAGAAGGTAGTACGAACAATTACATAATATATCACCATGTTTTGGGGGAATTTGGTGTAAGATGAGTAGCTACACTAGCTGGAAGCACAACCGATCAAAGCAGAATCACAATTGTCAGATATGCGGGGATATCTCAAAGGGATTCCCCCACCAGTGAAGGTGACCATAGTGGAAGATCTTAAGGAGATGCAAAAACGTCAATAAGGAAGGAACAAGACACTGGAGGAGGTCGATGTAGTTAGATGAACTACAAGGCACAATAAAGGAAGTGGCACTTAAGCGATGGAAGAGATAATAAAAAGATGAAAGAGGACTTAACCACAGTATAACTGATGAATGAGGACCACCCAACGGAGCAAGAAGTGGAGCAGTGGGACATGATTAAAGCAACCGTTAATGAAGTAAAAATTGTATACGATGAATTCAAAACAAAGTTGGATGCACTAGTAATTTCCAGCTGATGTGGCTTGAGGACGAGCCACAAGTTTTTGTTGGGGGCCTGTTGGAAAGGGGATAGGATGCGCAAGGTGAGCTTTCAACATCGACAAGAGAAAGAATTAACTACACAGAAGAAGATACCAACAAGTGTGGTCATTTTGGTTGAATTAGTTAGAAGTTTTGGTCAAGATGAGTTAAGAAGTTAACTATGTGGACCATTTTATGTAACACCCCAGTTTTGACCCCATTTTTGCATTTGAATAAATGATGTAAATAATCATGGTGAGGAGCTAGGAAAAATCCCCACCATTGATTTAGTATTTATGTTTCGGAAATTAAGGTGTGGCCGATGGTATTTTTTTTATGCTAGCTGAACATTAAAAAGTTGGACATCATGTTAAATTGCAATTTTTTAATTAAAACCCACAACCTGCTATGTCATCGCAAATAAATGAGAAGGGGGCATGATTTGTCCTAAGGATGAGGGAGTGGGGGATTGGAAGAGTGGGAAATTTGAATTGAGCAGAGCCCCACTTTGGGAAAAACGTTTTTTGAATTTCTTGGGCAAGAAAACACCAAAAACGTCCATTTTTCCCTCATGCGGCAGTGTTTCTCCTTCCCTCATGATTTGGATTGAAAAAAACGTTTTTGGAAAACCAATTCTGCATTCATGCAGCAGAAAGCAAGCAAAAACAATTTCTGAGTCTGAACCTTTCATGAGTTTCTCCTGTCTGGCGATCTAAATCCTTCACGTTTCTTGTTTTTGTGTTATGATTTTTCCCCTGTTCGGCAATTTTGTTCTCTCTCACATTTTCCCCTATATGCTAGTCATTTTCCTAAACATGAATGCCCTGAATCTAATTTTGTGTCTTTGATTTGAAAGATCGGCAACGTTTTCATTTGTAAATTTGTAAATTTCTGTGTGTGTATGTAATCCTTGCCATTTGCTACATTTCATAAATCCTAGGATTAAGATCCCTGCGTGTGCATCCATGTTTGGCATTTGAATTGATTGAAGGAATGGAAATAGAGTTTGTACTTGCTTGATAAACCTAGTGTGTGAAAGAACCTCACAGACCAATCTAGAAGGATGGTTTTTTTCTTTGCATGCCCTGAATAGCACTGGAATGGAAGGCATGGCTTGAGGGACTATGTAGCAGAGAAGGGAATGATTCCTTGTGTTGGTTGTGTAATGGTTTAGAAATCAAGCTAGATCCGGTGTGGGTGTTCATAGCTCTGGGGTTGAGCTCACTAGCTTAGAAATCAGTCTTTCCACCTCCTTGACAGCCTAATAAACCCAACTGGAAGGATGGATTGGTTGGTATCCTGATAAACCCATATGTTGGCTTGGTTGTGTCGCATGTTAATTTGGCTAAGTGTAAACCACTTCCTGTGTAAGTCTGATAAACCCAGCTGTGTTGGCTTGACTGAATTTTAATTGTATCCTTAGCTATGGGTGAAGTCTGCTAGTGTTCCTTATTCCTTGGGGAAGATCATGCCCAGCTCAGGGGTGGCAGTGTTGCTGAGAGATTAAAGAGCACACTAGCCTATGGTTGGGTGGAACGTTGCAACGACATAGCTGGTTGCGGTACGAGATTCTTTCAAAAGATAAGTATTCTTGTGTATTTAAGTTCTGCAACTGTATTTGCTTATAAATTATTATGAAATTATCATGAACATATTGAATGCATGAATGATTTTCTTTCCATGTATATATCATGTACATTTCATTATGCATCTATTTATACTTATTAATGTTTTATTTTCAAGCAATTTTTTATATATATTATGTTCATGGGGCTTAGTTTTCCCGGGTTGTTAGATGTTAGTCGCGTGCTCTCCACCGAGTAAGGGTTGGGGACGTGACATTTTGTAACGACTCAATACTATAAATAGATTTAGGAGTACATACATTAGATCATCGTAGGAATGATAAGATATGAATATATATCTTAGAGATATGGATCTGCTTGTGCGATCGATCATGTTGTAAGTAAGTTGATTAGTGAATGAATGTATTTTTTGGTCTGAGGCTATTTGACCAAGGAATGCTTATCTTTTGAAAGGTGTTTGTGGAAGTAATATAAGGATGACGGTGATGATGAAATTGATGTTGTTATCTATTTATATACATATCTGTTAAACTTATGAACTTAATGATGTCATGATCTATAAATTTACATGCTTGAATATGAATGATGCAAAGTCTTGTAGGATTCATTGGGTTAATACAGGTTGATGTTTTTGTTAAAGAAATTATGAGTGAAATGAATTTGAAATATGTTACTGTGATATCTGATTCTATTGTGAATGAAGATAAGTATATTTTATGAATGATATGCTTAAACCTTGGATCTCCGAGTAACACTGCGATAGAGTAAAAGATAATGTGAAAGTGCTCTTCCTTATGCGGAAACGTGGTTCCTGCAACCCTCCCTTAGACATCTTGGGTGAGATTGCATCTGCTTTGCAGGTGTTGCTGGATAGGGTAAAAACTGTCTGGGCTGATGTTTAGGGAGATTGCGTTAATGGGTGTCGACAGATATGTGGAGTGGACCCCTGTCGACACAAGTGTGTTAACATATTTAAATTATATTACATATAATTATCGACCATGGGACGTATCCTTGTGAAATGCAGACATTATATGTGTAAGGTAAGATTATTTCAGTGAAATGAATTTTACTATGAAGGACACTTAATTATCTTGAAATAAATTTAGAGGAAAACCAAACAAATGAATAACAACTATGCTACATGAATATATCTAAGCACGTTGAATTGGTATCTACTAAATTGGAATTGTTTAAACACCAAGTCACAGTCTTTCATTTGTCTTAAGAGATCAAAATGTTCCTATAACAATAATTTGAGCAACTTGTTTGACGAAAATCAATATGTAGATATTTCTTGTAGTTTGTATATGATTTCATAAACCAAATTCATTAAAGAGATCACACAAAATCAAATCATTACATAAGAGGAAATAAAGGACAAATAATAAAATAAACAAAACTACTAAGCATATAAAGAAACTACTCTAACAATGCAAGACATACTAAGATAGGGGTCCCTTCTTGCTTTGTTATATGATGTAAAATGTGGTTACAAAATTAAATGAAGATCAAGAGGCCATATTAAATATCAACAAACTTGTATTAAAGCTCATAATCAGATTCAACAATACACAATGACAATATTCATTAATTCTCTCTATATGTATAAATGTGTGTGTGTGTTCAAACCATTTTTTTATATAATAGTAACAATGCAAAAAAGGTAGCACTAACTAGGTAGTGTCGAATCCCATGTATCTCGGTTCATCAACCGATCAGTACTAATTGGAGTTAAATCCTTAACAAAAGATGATTTAATTAAAATAGAGGATAATGCCATACACCAGCTTGAGGATAAGGGATCCATCATGTACTAAATTCTTTGACCATTGTGCAAAGGAATCACTAGCCGTTCCTCTTGTGTTGATAATTTCATGACATAATGCATGAAATTATCCCTAGCGATCTAGATGCTTGCATGGACATGCATGGACTGATCTCGAAGTGCCGCTTTATAAACACAATTTGACTTTGAGTTTTATCGTGATCTAGTGCTTACCTTGTTTGGATTGAAATCCATTTCAATAACAATGGACCATATCCATATGATCATGCACAATTTCCAAGTGACATATTTTCATTTAAGATAGCACAACCATGAGAATCATCAAAATGGTTACAAGATCTGAGTAGCTCCTACATGTTTTGTGATTCTTGTAACAATGGATTAGTCATGGAATTCAAACTTGTATCCATATAAAAAATAGGGAATATGTGAGGATAGACAACTTATTACCTTGGAATGCTCCTTGATATGTATATCCTGTAACAATCATGAGTAATGTGGCAAAAGGGGGTAGTGATGATGTAAAAAGGGGAAGAATGGGGAGTCAAAATGTATGACTAGTCGTGACGAAAGTGTTAAAATGAGAACCCAACATATCTCCCGCATGGAAGGTGTTGCATATACTCATGCAACTATACTTGTATAAATTCCCATGGCCTCAATATAACACTTCTTCCCAATTTTTTTCCAAAGTTTGAAAAAAATTGTGTTTGATTCTGAGCTACTTCAAGCACTTGATGTTAAATCAATCAAGATATCTAAGTTAGATGTTGAGGTTGGATAAAGTTTCCTTTCCTTCTATTCTATCATGACCTTAATATTTAGCTTCATTTCTTTATATTTACTTGTTGACTGTTCATGTACCATCTCTAATCCTTCTTTCTCAACAACTCATTTTCAGTCTCTAGTTGTTTATTTTCCCTTTGAATACTAGAAACATGGTTCTTCAATTATTTATTCTCATTTTTAATATAGCATCATAGGAGATTGAATTATATGATCTCTATTTTCAACCTCTGAATTTTCTTATTCCTCTTTCGTAGCTTTAAAGATAAAACTACAAGGCTTGAATTTATTTTCACCTCCATCGGTTCTAGACACATCATCTCATAATCATCAAATTTTGGCTTGTTAATTTCAGCTTCAAAACACAGGGGAGAACCCATAGTACATGATTTAGTCCTCGACTTCTCATATGGGATTTCAAAAATGACAACTTCATCCATTTGGTCTTCATGACATGGATTTGTAGATAATTATCAGGGAATATGTCTTTATCCACTTGTCCCTCATGAATTGGTTTCTTGGGTGAATTATCAAGAACAAAAACTTCATCCACCTATTCATTATGACTTGGCCTTTGTTTTGTAAATATATGCTTAGTCATACTCCAAGTGCACATATATCCAATAAAGGGAATTTCACAAGGGATAGAACCTTTATTTTTATTCTTCAACTATTTCATTTTTGGTTCCCTTAGCTATAGGTTCGAACCCTCAATTATATGAGAGACAAGGTCCTCATTACCATTGTCATGAAGCTCTGTAATGAGGCCTTCTTGAAACCTATTTCAAACCAAAAAATGAGTCCACGTGTCAGTTTTTTCTTTAAATATTCTTCCACAATAATTATCTTGATTAGGCCATGGTGGTACATGCTTCTTTATAAGTTGTTAGGGTTTCTTGGATGCCTATTCCCATGTTTTTAAGGCGACTCTTTAAATAGAAAGGCAAGTTGATTATTTTACCAACGGGAAAAAAATAACCTTATGTGGTATAGGAATGTCATACCATACCTCCCTTTGCATGTAACCTACTTTTGGATGAAGAAGATGACATGTCATCGATTCTCCTTTAGAAATGTCCGAGGTACTCCTTTTTATCATGTAGTGTTTTGTCTTGCTTCATCTAAAAACTCTGTCCAAATCCCATCTTCAGTCCTTTTATTCTTGAACCATTTTCACTGTTTTGTGGAAATCCTGTGGAATTGGATATTGATGCTTATGATATGTGCAATACCAATTCGCTTAATTGATCCACGGTTCCCTTAAAACTCTCAACAAACACCTACGTAATCTTGTTGTTATGCCCCTAAATATTTTCAAAGAACAAAAACCACCTTGCCTCCTAGAACATGCACTTGCATTCTAGGTAGGACTCCAAGAATTCAATACCATTAGGCTAATGGTGATTTACACCTAATTGAACCATAATTGAACACCTACAGTGTGGAGGAAATAGTTGGCCTTCGATATCGACTAATGACACAACTAGTCAAAAGGTTATAAGCAAATGCATGATGGTGGTATAGATAATTTTCTCTAATCAGACTTAGTCAGGGACACAAAGTAATTCATGAAGCTTATGATTTCAGGGTCTCGTCACTTGAATCGGTATAATGGAGAAATTGTAATATCTATTTCGAATCACATGAGGATTTAAAATAATCATTAGAGTTATCTCAATAGGGGGTTTATTTCTGAGTCATGACTAGGTAAAATTACGCACAGAATAAATAAATCATTCCATGTGATGATAATAACAATCCTTTTGATCGAATTAATATGAGTTGGTTATGTAATAGATAAGTCAGGAATATGGTAGTTTGAAAATATAGATAAGGAAAATATGGAAAGAGGTGATAATAAGGTAAGGTATGGGAAATAATATTGTGTATCCATCAAAGGAGATTGCTCAAGTTTTCTTGCATACTTCCCATGCTTTTGATAAAATGAAAATAGGTTGAAAAATCAGTTGGCCTTGATTACCCATGTTGAGCTTGATTTTGCTTTTGGTTTTGATGAATTTTTTTTGAAATTGCATCAGTAGAGTCTTCAGAGAATGTTGACTTGAATATTGATTCTTGAGACTTGAATCCCATGAATAGGAGATCTTCTACTAGTACTAGAACAAATATGGATCAAAGACTCTTCTGTTGATTTTGGATCTGTACTATGGAACAATTTTTTTCCCTAATGTTAGAGGAAATTGTTCTAGATGGTGTTGGAGTAGGAACCTATGAGTTGAACACGAGACTTGAACAAGACATCATAAAACAAACCTATGATTTGGAACAAATGATGAGATCCATGGTTACAGTATTCCGACAACATTGTAATATGGTAACCATTGTATTTTAGAAAATCTAGTCACTCTCGATAATTTTAAGAAATGGTCACTGCAACAGATAGTGTTCAATAAAGATGAGTCCTTTCTTTATACAAATGATTGGAATTTGGAACATGTTGCAAGAGGAAGATTGGATGGTTGAATTTTCCACTATAGGAACATAGGGAAATATTTGTATTGATCGTTATGCCTGAATCTCCATGACTAGAACTTTGAGTGATTGAAACTTTTATGTCGAATTTGAAACAAGACTTTGGTTGTTGGAAAATGAAAATCGAAACCTAAATCTGTATGATGAAGTATTCATGCTGAACCTTGATGTTGGAACCTTCCATAGCTGGGACCTCTTAAAACTAAAAGTCTTTATTGAAAAATTAGGACAAAAGGAAGACCATTTGTTCTTCTAAACATATGTTGATTTTTTTAATCTTGAATCATGCAGAGAGTAATTTTTTGAAAGAAATTAAGCTTTTGATATGATCCCTACAACATGCTATAAAAAGAAAACTTGAATACCAAATTTAACTTTAAATACTAGTAGTTTGAATTTAGTTATAGGTTATTGTAGATCCTATAATTATTGAAAATACTGGAAATATTTCTTATTCTTCATCTTTTTTAGCCATGACCCTAGTTTTCAAGCAAAGTTTACGTTTAATTATCCTGAAATCCTGGTTTTCACAACTGAAAGTTATTTTTCTCTTTACTTACTATTTCATGCTTTTTAAGATACGTGTGTGTGTGTACAGAGAGAGAGAGAGAGAGAGAGAGAGAGAGAGAGAGAGAGAGAGAGAGAGAGAGAGAGAGAGAGAGAGAGAGAGAGANATTGGTTGGAAGCCCATGGAACCCTTGTGAACTAACCATAGTTCATATCGACTATATTAGTCAATTGAAACAGTGAGTCGAGGGGCCCACAAAGGACAAGATGGATTCCTATGAGATTCTTGTATATTATAGCGAGGACACTATGTTGGAGGAGGAAAAATGTATGTGATATTTATGCAGTGTGAAAATGTCTTCAATAAGGTTTCTGATAGTATTGGGTCCTATTAGATTTTGCAAAATGGTGTTAGTATCCCTCTAGAAAACTCATATTTTGAACCTTTGATGTCTTCTGTTTCTCCTCTGAAAAACCCTCTCATTTGAAAAAAAAATGAAGGATGCGAGAAGCTGAAGGTCTCCATGGAAATTTCCTTGCTTCCTCAAACTATTGATGGATATGGTGATATAGGGTTTAATAATTTTAGTACGGATAATCCCACAATGACCAAAGCTACTCTAAAGAGGAAAAAGAGAAAGATCATAAAACCAAGGGGAAATTCTATATCACTAATTTTTAGGAAGGATTTGAGGGTGGAACAGGTAGGTAAAAAATATCTCTTGTTGGGAAATTTATTGGTTTCCTGATAAATATGGGAAACCTCAGTAAATGGTTGGATGAAACTTGAACTCCAATCCTTGGATAGTCCCCCATTTTCCACCTTCTAGAAAAGGGTTGTATTGGTTTCATTTTTAACTTTCCAAAAGATCCCATCTTAATCCCACATGGACACTGGCTATTGGACATATCATATTTATCCATCAAAATATAGAGACCCAATTTCAATGCTCAGTAATTTTATCAGGTCTATGGTAGTGTGGGTTAAACTCTCACGTCTTCCCATAGAGCTGTGGAATGACAACTTGTTGAAGGACATTGATAATAAACTTGAAAATTCCATTGTATCTGACAAATCCTATAAATCTAAATGTGCTCATTTAATTAACAAAATATTAGGTTAATTCGATGTAAGTTTAAAGTTATTTGAATCAGTGGAGCCATATATGTGATTCTTTTTGAGAATGAAAATTTTGGATTACCAAAAAATTCCCCCTCATTTGTGCTAGATGCCATATTTATGGTCATCTGGTTGCTGAATTCTCAAAATAATTCATCAAGTTCTAGAGAGTTATGCATTCTAGGTCCTCTTGCTCATCTGGTAATTCTATTATGACCACAAAGGTAGCTCCTTCCCCTCTTGGTGCAAAAGATGCCATAAAAGAGAATAAATTATCTCATTCAATGTATTCTCAAGCTTTGTTCTTGGAGATAAATGGTGTGATAATATGGGATCCTTGACAATTTCATTAGATGGGCATGGATCCCCTCTCGCTCTATCTCTAGAATACTTAGATCTAATGGAATCTTAGTTAGAAAGACTGGACAACATAGTAAAGTCTATCACCCCATGTGTGGATACTGCAAAATTTAAGAATATAGAGAATATTCCTTCAACTCATGACAATAACCCTGGAGAAGGTCCTCACATTAAATCAATCCAACCATCTCTTCTTTTCTAGTCTTTTGGTTAAAAAAGATGCACGTATAGACAATTTCATTCATTCTAGGGGGCTTAAAATCTCTAATGTCCTAGTGATGTTTGAAAGCTCAATTGTTGGGGCAGAGTCCCCTAAAAGGAGATGAGGAGTTCACTATTCCATGTTTCCGAGAACCTCCTCTCACTCTATGAATAGTTTTTAATTTGGAGGTTTAGGCCTTGATATACCAAACAAGACTGGAATTTCTAAGGGTGGAAGAAAATATTCTTTCAAACTAGCACAAGATCACACACTAAAATAAGTGATCCAAGGTACACAAAGCTTACTCACTGGGGTCCTTAAAGTAGGATACAATCCTAAGAGGGTTTCCCAATGAATCTTATGACATTGAATTCTAGAGGTATGGGAGGGTGGGCCAAACAAATAGCATTCGTTCACCTGGAAAACCACATCAAGCCAAATATACTATTCATTCAATGAATGATCTTAGTAGGAGATGTAGCTATAAAAACTCTAAATAAAATCTTGGCTGGATGGGATTTAACTTCTTTAGATGATAATGGGTTCTCTAGAGGTTTGGTAATAGGTTGGTGCTCCTCTTGTATATTAATTAACTCATTTGTTGTTTTTTGGGAATTTGTACCTCGGTCCATAGTCTATGCATATGAATCCTACAACTCTACAACTAGTTAATGTATATGAACCCTATGAAGCCAAGGAGGATTTTTGGAATTTTATCTAGTCCAAAATCTAGATGAACAATGAGAATTTAATGCTTAGTAAGGACTTGAACTTCACCATTGCTAGAGACGAGGTATAGGGTTCCTTGGATAGAAAATCCAGGTTGTCAAGGTTCTTTCTGGAAATGTTCAAATCAAAGGGGATGGTATACATTGAGCTAGTGGAGATCAAGCCCACTTGGATAAAAAATAGAGTTGTGGTTGCAAGGATAACCAAAATGCTTTATGGTTTTTTTCTCATCATTCTCTTTTAGATGTTGTGAATAACTACATGACTTGGGTTGAATAGGTAAGGGTCTAAAACCACTTTTCTGTCATATTAGAACTTAGTTTGGGCTCAATAAAGCCTAGGGTCCCCTAAAAATACAATATTGGTTGGGGAATTCTTGATCATTTCAAATTGTTGATTCATTAGAATTGAGGGAAATTTGATATAGAGGATGATCAACCAGTTTTGGTTCAACTCACTAACTTACTCAAAGCAGTTAAAGGGAAAGTACTTACTTGTGTTTATGAATGATTATAAATCAAGGATAAGATGATACAACAAAATGATTTAGATCTAAATTCCATATATGGTACTTAATCTTCAACCCAACCCATTGAAGAAGAGGTGAAAAATATTAGAGGACTAGAGGAGAAGAGATCACAAGTTTTAATTGAAAAGGAAGTGGATTGGAGGATCAAAAGCATAACCACTTGGCTTGTTGTTGGTGATGAAAATACTAAATATTTTCATTAAGTTGAAAATTCATGTAAGAGCTTAAACACTATTTGGGGGTTGAAGGACTCTTCTGGGAATAGGGTGTCGGGTTTTAATGACTTAGCATCTCTTGGTGTGACTCATTATACTAACTTGTTAATGGACCCAAACAACAATAAGATTCACAATATACTCAAGATTATTTCAAATTGTCCCAAAATGATTAAGGAGGATGATAGTGAAATTTTGTTTCAGGAGATCACTAAGGAGGAGTTGGTCAAGGTTATGGCTACTTTAAAAAATGACAAGAGTCCCAACCTTGATGGATGGACCATAATTTTTTTTATTGATTTCTTTTATTTGATAGGTGATGATCTGCACATAGTGGTAAAGAAATACAAGTTCAAGGTAAAATGTCGAGGGATTTCAATCCTAATTTTTTTCTCTGACTCAAAAGGTTGACAATCTAGATACTCTAGATGGTTTCAGATCCATTGCTCTTTGTAATAGTTCTTATAAAATTGTATCCAAAATCAAAGCCATGCATATTAATCCATTTCTCCCAGATTATATCTCTACAAAACAATTTGGGTTTATAGAAGGTAGGTTTATACACGAGGTAATTCAGTTTTCCCAGGGATATTTACACTTTATTAAGCTTATGTCAAAGTATGAATTTATGCTAAAATTGGATCTTTCTAAGGCCTATGAATATGTGTCTTGGATTTTATTAAACTTGTGGTTACCTCATTTTGGGTTTTCACATAATATGTCAAAATGGATAATGTCTTATGTCACCTCTACAAGCTACTTAGTATAATAAATGGATTGAATTCTCCATTTTTTCAGGCATCTTGTGGCTTAAGACAAGGATGACCCTTGTCTCCATATTAGTTCTTATTAATTGAAAAAGGATTAAGTAGGGTCCTTTCCTAAGCGTGGAGAATCATGGAGATTCAATGGGTTTCAATCTCAGATAGAATTGCTATTACACACCTCTTTTTCGTCAATGGCATATTGTTATTTGAGGCAAGTGTTGTAAGAGAAAGAAGATAGGTCAAGGAAATCCTAGACATTTAATATTTGGTTACTGGGATGGTCATAAATTGTGATAAATTGGATTTATATTCATATGGTATTTTTAAGAAAACATCCCTCAACATAGCCAGTCTGTTTGACATATTGATGAATGATATTGTGTTTGGGTTTAAATATTCGGGCTTCATACTCAAGCCAAATAAATATTAGATTGCAGAATAGAAGTAGTACATGGACAAAATTGAAAGTATAATTAAGAAATGGTGCAATAGATGGGTTTGGTGCGGTGGTAGATTGATTTTGGTTAAATCTATAATTGAAGCAATCCCTGTATATTGGCACTTTCTTGATGATACCCCTAAAGGTATTTTATGAAAGATTAGGAAATTACGTACAAATCAACCATGGAAAGGAAATTTAGAATACATAGGTGCTCATCTAGCATGATGGAATATAGTAAATAGAAACAAACAATTTGGTGGCTGGGGTAGTATTAATATTCTTCTTTGTTGGAAGGCACTTGCAGAAAAATATTTGTGGTCGGTGTTGAAAAAATATAGTGTTTGGATGGACATTATTATTTACAAATATATGGAACTTGGAAGCCTCTTGGAATGGATTAGAAATACTTTGAAACCCCCATATCATGACTCAAATCATTAGATATCTCTACTTAAAGCATATAATGCAATCGATGATCATGTTACATGGAAAGTAGGTTCACGACCAAACGTTCAAGTTGGCTCTAATGTTGTAGTTGGTTGCAGATAAAACACATTTCTTCCTCAAGATATAGTCCATATGTTACAGAATAGAGGATTGTGTACCTTAGACACGTTAAAGAAAGAATAGGATACATCCATTTGGGCCCAGGGTTGGTTATCAACATGAGATGTTGTTCTTGTGAATGATCATGCACAGAGATGGAGTTTGTTTATTGAAGAGATAAAAAAAATTACATGTTAGATTTACTAGAAATATTGATTTGTTAACCTAGGTTTGAAATGGAGTTTTCAGTCCCTACAATGCCTCATCTAGGTATGCAACACAACTAAATCCTCAATCTTTGTCAAATGATTTGTGGTGGAGAAAACCATGGAAAGTGACAGGCTCAAAAAAAATGAAAATAGTTGACGTGTCTCATCATTCTTGATTGTACTCCCACATCAGACAAAATTCAATAAAAGGATATGGAAGTTTTGGGTTGGTGATCTCTCTATAGATCAGGGAATTAAACAAATATTTATCTCTTCTGCAAGTGCCATTTTACCAAACAGATGTGGATTAATGTTGAATCCTCCTTAGATAAGGTGGGTCTTTGTTATAAGTCTACAGTGCTGGAAAATATAAAACTTTGGATCTCTTGTTATGACTTAAAAGAATTAAGACATGTTCCATTTATAGTTATGTGGAGGCTATGGATTGCACCAAATGAGGTGATATATGAAGACAATTTTGTTCCTATATTTCACGTTGCAACTCAGGATAATTCCATTTTACATCACTTTTAGGAAATAAAAAAAGATAACAATGCCTCCATTGAGAAATTCTCCACATATAAACAAATACATACCCTAGGGGTATTTTGATGGAGCAAGCCAAGCAAATGGGTCAAAAATTCATCGTTGGTTATGCTATTCACTTGAATGACAATGATATTCTCAAAGGGAAGGCCTCTCTTGGAGAAGGGACAACAACTTGGGGGGGGGGGTTTATGGGCCTCTTCTCTTAATAAGGGATGCTCATAACAAAGGTCTATAGTCCTTTTAGGTTTTCAGAGATTCTGAGATCACAATTAGATGGATGAAGGGGGGAATCAAATCTAGAGATATAATCTGTATAATTTGGCTACACATTGAATAGAATTATCCAACGCCTTCAACATGATCTCCTTTTATCATATCTTCAGGAAATTCAATGATCATGCAGGCTCTTTATCAAAAGCAAGTTTTTTTGGTCCTCTTTTACATGTGATTGAAGGTCAACTAAGATCAAGGACTGCAATATTATTAAATTCCTTCCTATTCCAAAGTCCATGAATCTGTAAGTTGTTTTTATTTTATTCTTTTGGCAACTTAGAGATCAAAGTTATCTCTTTTTGAATCTTGGGTATATATAGTATAGTCCATGCTCTATGTCCAACTTCTCATTGTAGAAGTTTTAGAGTTCCATTTGGTACACTACTGATAATAGGTAGAAGTTTTAGAGTTCCTTTTGGTACATTATTGATAATAGTGCATATTAGTTGAAAACAATTTTGGTCTTGTGAAGGACAATGTTTTGAGTCTGTTGAAGTATGTATTAAATTTCTACTTGAAATATAATAAGATTTCTTTTATTCATATATATATATATATATATATATATATANGGTTCATTTTCTATTGCTAGATGAGGGTGGTGTTCTGAATGGTCCTAGTGCATCTCATTTAACTCATTAAGTTATGTTATTATTTGCTTATGAGCATCTAAAAGATTCACCCCCTAGATGTATTGCAGTCCTAAAAGTGTTAAATCAAAATTCAATAGGGGTGAGGACCTTCTTACTATATACAAGTTCATAAGGTGTGAACCCAATTGGATTTCTCCAAGTGGTCCTATATTCCCATAGTGTCTCTAGAATTTGATCTACCCAATCTTGGCGATGGAGTTGCCTTGTCTTGGTCATTATATCCTCCAAAAACTTGTTATGGTAGATTCCACCCACTCATTGGATTGCATATGGTATGGAGAATATTTTTAGTGTTTGATATGGTACTTTTGCGTGATGGATTTGACAAGATTTGATGTAAATTTGAACCCGGATCTTTAATAATTTTCCTAGGAAAACTAAAGCATGTGAAAATATCTTCAAAAAAAGGTCCACTACTCATTGTTCAGTTGCTCAAAGGAGAATTTTAGCTTCTACCCATTTAGTAACATAATCTATACATATCAGGATATACCTCTTGTTTCTTGACATTGGAGTGATAATCCCCACAAAATCTAGGGCCCATTTTTTAAAAGGTTGTATGAATACATGAGGTTGCAAAGGAATCTTATTTACTTGTACTGGACTACCTATCTGCTGACAACTGTCAAAACTTCATACGTACTTTGTGGCATATTTGAAAAGAGTGGGGAAATAATACCCCAAATGTATGAATTTATAATTAGTTCTCTTATCAACAAAGTGACTTCCACATGGCTCGTCATGACATTCTTTAAATATGTCAAATAACTCATCTTCTTGTACACATCACTGAATTATCAAATATGGTCATGTACATAAGAGATCTCTTTCAATCCATGCATATGTGGCACTTAGTTTTACAATCTTATGTTTCTCCATAGGTGAAAGATGTTGAGATAACTTTCATGTAGCCAAGTAGTTGGAAATATCAGTGAACCGAGAAGAGTTAGTAGGTACTACAAACAAATGTTCATAAGGAAAGTTATCATCTATAGGAACTATTTCACTAATAAAACGAATTATGGAAATAAAATCTTCAACTAAATTTTCTCATTCAGGTCTATCTCAAATAATGATATTGAATTATTGTAGAAATAAGAGCCACCTATTTATCATGCCATTTGTAATTTGTTTATTCAGATATACCTAATGGTAGAATGATCAACATGGATGAAAACCTCATAACTAGTAATATAGTAACTAATTTATTTATAGCATGTGCAACTACCAAAATTCCTTTTCCATGGTTGTGTAGTTCAATTAAACAAGTGTTAATTTTTTACTAACAAAATAAATGGCATAAGTTAGTTGATTTTATTTTTGTACCAAAACTCCTCTAGGAGTAGTATTAAAAGCATTGGTTGATATATGAAAAGGAAGGAACCAATTTGGTCCCCATAAGATCAACATTGCAATTTTTTTTCCTCTAATATTTCAAAATCATTTTGACAATGAAAATACCAATAGAAATCAACATCTTTAATAAGAGATTTAAACAAAGGTGCATCTATTTTTGTAATTTTTTTAATGAAACACCTATAATAGCCTATGTGTCCTAAGAAAATTCTTACACCTTTTAGAGCCTTTGGAACTGGAATCTTTGAAAGGGATTCAATATTTTTTGGGCCAAATTTTATCGTGCATGAGATATGTGTTGACCAAGAACAATACCTTTAGTTATCAACATAAAGCAATTTTCATTTCTCAATGCAATGTTAGCTTCTTGGCATATTATCAAAACCTTCTGAAAATTATTTAGTGCTTCCACTAAAAAATTCACCATAAATAGTAAAATCATCCATGTACACCTCAACATAGTTATGAATCAAGTTAGAGGAAAACCAATACTACTCTTTGAAATGTAGTTGGTGCATTACATTATCCAAAAGGTAGAAACAAACTTGTAAGAGAATGTACTACATGTGCATGTAAATGTAGTTTTATTTTGATCTTCATGTGTAATTTGTATATGATTATATCCACTAGAACCATTAAGAAAATAAAAGTACTTTTTCTCAACTAGGGTATCTATGACTTGATCGATGAATCAGAGAGGGAAGTAATCTTTCAAATTTGTTTCATTTAATTCTTGAAAATTCATATAGACACACCACTTACAATTATTTTTGGGCATTATGACTAGGGGTGAAACCCATTAACTTTCTGAAATTGGGTGAATGAAATTTGTATTTAGTAACTTTTGTAACTATTCCTTCACAATTTCTTTAAGTGTTGGATTTATGCATTGACATTGGGTTTGTCCAATGGGACATGAATTCTTTCAAATATAAATGTTGTTATGAATGCAAGTGTCTGGATGAATTCCTTTCATGTCATTATACTTCCATGTGAACACTTTGGAATGTTTCTATAACACCTTAAATAAATAATTGTTCCTGCTAAAATTTGTCAAGTTTAGTATTAATATTGATAAATTTCTCTTGACTAAGCTAAAAGGGGTATTCAAGGAATCTAAAATTGCATTTGTGGCTGATGCAAAATTATGGAGTGATGAAAAAGTGATTACATGACAACTTTTCTCAAAATATACATTGGAGATATGGTCAAAAGAAAGAGAAGATAAACCAGAATATTGAAAAAATATGAATTGATGAGAAAATTATTATGAATTTGGTTCTCCTCGATATTTTCTTTAAAATTTATTAACTTTGTCTATTGTGAAAACTGGTTGTATAAGTTTTTCACCACTGCTTGTATTATTAAGCCATAAAGCGTTTTATAGTTTAGTTAAAGATCTCGCAAGTGGATATAGATTGATTCACTTTCTTGATTGAATCACCACGTTCCCAAACCTGCAGTCAATAAATGTATATGCAATGGCTAACCATGGTATTCCTACGATTAATGGATTCCCCCTTTCATAACCAGACAAAGATTCATTTAAATAAAAATTCTATTTGAGGGATTCATGATGAGGAAAGTGTCAAGCATGCAAGCATGACCAAGGTTCATGAATTTTTTTTAACATTATAAATACCTTTTTCACAAAGGAGGGTATGAAATAAATAATGCTAAGGAGGAAATGCTGGAAAATGTGCCTCTTTTGGTTTATGAAGAGGACAATCTTATGCTAGAGAAATATATCAATGAAACTGAAGGGTTGTAAAAAATAAGAGGCATAGGTTTAGATAAAGCAACTAACTCAGATGAGTTCACAATCCATTTTTATAAAGCTTGTTGTCCTATTATTAAAGACAATTTGTGTAAAATGTTGATTTGGATCAAAGGAAAGGAAAAGATCGAAGGTGCCACAAATTATTCTCTCCTAGAAATTATTCCTAAAGATACCAAACCAACATCTTTTGCAATATATAAACCGATTTATTTATGCAATTCTTCATATAAGATTTTAACTAAGATCTTGGAAAACCCGATGAAAGTTCTTCTCCCTTGGCTTATCTCTAAAGGACAAGGAGGATTTGTCGAGAAAAGAAATATAATGGATAACATTGTCATAGTCGAAGAGGTAATACATTCTAGTGTTACTATAAAAGATCAAGGAATGACTATAAAGCTCGATATGGTGAATGCATTCGACATAGTTAGACATAGTTTTTGGTTTGTTATTTTAGAATGATTTGGTTTGTCCTCTTTTTTTCATTATTTGTATTAAATCTTTTATAAGTCATCCATGGGTAGAACTGTTGAACAATGAGAGTCCAACATATTTTTTGAGGAGTCTAGGGGACCTTGTCAAGACCGTCCTCTGTCCCCTTTTTTGTATATTGTGATGGTAGAAACCTTAGGAAGAAAGTTAATAAGGGAAAGGGATGAGGGGAATCTTCGTGATATAATTGTAAGAAGGGGAATAAAATATGTGAAGAATGCTCAATTTGATGATGATATAGTCCTATTAGGTATTGCATCTCTCATTAATTCTAAAGGATTGAAAATAAGTCTAGATGACTTTCTATAAGCTTCAGGTGGTAAACTAAATAATTCAAAACACAATTTATATGGATGGAATATTCCTTTGCAGCTCCTTCATAACATATCTTGTATTCTTGGATTTTTGGGACTTCCTTTTGGAGTTATTTCAGATATCTTGGAGTTCCCATCTCCCACAAGAAAGTTTAGTCTTCCGAATGGGGTGCAAATTTACAAAAAATGAAGAACAATTCAAAGTTGGCGAATGCATTGGATCAATCTAGCTGGGAAAATAATCATGACCAAGTCTGTACTCTCCTCTCTCCCTCTATATCAATGCTCTTCATTTATTGCTCCAATTGGAACTATGAAAATATTAAATAAATATATTCGACATTTTCTCTGGAAAGGAGGAAAATCAAATAAAATAAAGTTTCATATAGTAAATTGGGACACGACTAAAGCTCCAAAAGGTTTTGGAGGAGTTGGAATTTGATATCCAATATTAATTAACTTGGAAATGGGTGCCAAAATGTTTTGGAATTTGGTTTCTGGAGAAAAATATTGGTGGAAAGAGATTCTTCGGAATTTTTTTTTTTCACAAGCCACGACTTTGATGTATTGATAACTTACTTTGGGATAGAGATGGCTTAGAAATATGGAATCTTTGTAAGGTTGTTGGTAAAATTGTTCAAGAAGGCCTATATTGGATTCCAGTTAATGGAAAAAAAACTTGTGGACATAAGGTATCATGGGAAAATCTCCTTTAATTCAAAATGATCAACTCATCCACATAAATACTAGCTAACTAAAAGATGAATAACTACCATATATGATTTATCAGATTGAGACAATGGTGGAAGTTGGGTAAGTTGTAAAATTATGCCCATCCCAACCCCTCAGATACATTCCTATGAGTTTTTGCTTCATGCACTTCATGGAGTTTCCCCTTTTAAGTATTGAGAGCATGGATTGGAGGGGCAGGTGAAAAAGAGGCACATAATATGTAAACGAAGGATATGAAAAGTTGTATCTAAAACAATATCATCCACCCTTCTCTCGGTTATGGGAAAAAATTTGGCATCCTGATGGTCTTCCAAAGATAAATACTTTATGTTGGGTTTTTGGCCCATGGAAAGATTCTAGAACTTCTGAAAATTAAAAAAAGGAAAATTTAGGGACCCTATCAATGTTTTTTATGAAAAGAAGAAGAAACTATAGATCATCCATTTTTCAAATGTAATTATAGTAAGCAAGTTTGGAGAAATATCATTGTAGATCTCCCTTTTTTTTAACTCAAACGGATAAATTTTATTTATTTATTAATTTTTGGAAAATTGCAGGGTTGGTTGGGATATTGCCTAATAAATCAATTACACAAAGTGAATATAGTACAATTTGAGAAGATCCAATTTAGTATAGATATCTTGAATTTTGAAAATGCTTCATGCCGGGTCACACCTTGGTGAACCTCAATTAAGGTAACGGATGAAACGAGTTGGTTTCTCCATTGATATTGAGACTTCCTTATGACATTAGACAACCTTTATTTGCCAGATAGTCTGCTTGTTTATTTAACTCTCACAGAATATGGAAAGAAATAACACTGTCCAAATCTTTTAGTGTATTTCGAATTCATATCAGGATTTTATTCAATGAACGATTAATAAAATGATCTTTTGAATTTAACAATTTGATTAGCAACTCCGAGTCTCGAAAAATTTGGATTGTCTTATATCCAGTCTCCTTTTCTATATGACACTCCTTAAGAAGACTATAAATTTCATCTTGATTGTTCGAGCTTGTTCCTATATCCCAACTGAAACAAGTTTTGAGTGATCTGTCCAATGATAGAATCAATCCACTTGCACCAGCGATCTCGAGATTCTCCGTGGACGCTCCGTCAAAGAATATAGAGGCTGTATCGTTCCTCTTCCACCGCATAGAAAATTATGATGCGTTGACATGCAAATGCCAGGAAGAGAGAGACATTGGTTTTGATGTTGTCCACCTATCGTGGATCACACTGGATCCCATCCACACAGAAGCTTCTGAAGAAAGAGAGGAGCATAAAACCTTTTCTCCAACTGATTCCAAAATGAGAGCTTTCACTTTGGCTGCCACGATCTTTGGATTCAAAGTCTTATTATTAAATATCCAATTGTTTCTAGCCAACCACACCTTCCACCATGTACATTTTGGCAATGTTTTCCAGATGTTGTTCCAATTTGCATTTTTATCTTTTTTCCTAGGATTACAATCTTTCCAGGAGTTGAATAGAGGGATGACTGATATTTGAGATGGACCAGAGACATTCAATCCACGGAGGACCCATTAACACACTGATTGAGTGACAATACAATAAAAAAAGACATGATCTGATGTTTCAGAAGTAGAGCTGCAGAAGAAACACCTAAATGGTCCTATAAATCCACGTTTATTGAAATTTTCTCTAGTCAGAGCCCTTTTATGCATGAGTAACCAAGTGAATAAATTCACCTTGGGAAGACTAAATGGTGACCAAACATACTTCCAAAGCACACGGGACAAAAATGTGGCATGAGGAGGTTGTAAAGCAATGAACCCTTGTGCAATTGTATAGATACCAGACCGTCCCCACCCTCATTTGTCCTTAGAAGAACGATGGAATGGTGCTATAACTGAGAGCTATGTTATCAACAAATTATTTTGGGGGAGAAGGGGTTCTGGAATCTCCAGGAATGACCAACTTGCCCAATTCCCAGAGTTATCCCAAGAACAGAAGTCTGCAAGTAGAAGAAGGCCTTTGTTGACAAACCATAACTTGATCTCGTTTAACAAGTTTAAGGAGGATAGAGGGGGTTTCCCTAATATGTTTTCTTTCCATATAAAAATCCTCACCCCATTTCCAAGAATTTGGTAAAGTTGTTGCTGAATGAGATCTATTCCTCTTCTACATAAGTTTCAGATTGTTGTGCTTGTGGGTGTGTTCTCTGTTTTTAAATTTCTCAAAGAACATCCCTTTAGATATTTAATCCAAAGGATCTTGCTTACCAGATGTTTTTTATCTACAAAAGGTCACCATATGATTTTCCCTCCAACAGCCAGATTTTCCAAGCCAGGATCACAAATCTGTAATCCACCTATCATAATCGGTTTTTTGAGAATTTCCTAGCTTATCGGATGCAACTTTATCTAATTTCCTTTGCCACCATTCCAAAGAGAGTCCTGAAGAATCTTGGAAATCTGAGACATGATAGACTTGTGAGCAAGAAATAGAGAGGACTAGAAGATGGGTAGGGAAGAAAGGACCGCCTTTATCAACACCAAATTTCCAGCCTTTTTTAACCATTGACCACCCCATGATAGTCTTTTGGATTTTATTACTTATAACTTCAAGCCAAAGTGAAGGAGGGCTTGGTCCCAAGGTTAAAGTAAGACCCAGGTAATTGATTTTGTCCTACTTATCAAAACCAGGGAAACCCAAGGAATGAGCTATTCGAAGGATTGACGGATGGTATACATTCCAACCATATACAACACTTTTTCTTGTTTTTAGTGAGAGCTCCTGAAATTAAGCAAAAGTTTTTTAGTATTACATTGAAGGCCCGAGCTATCTTTAATGAGGCCCCTCCTAAAATAAGGGAATCATCTGCAAAAGGCCATGATTTATAGGGTCCACTCCTCTTGCTGTCTTAATGCCTGGATTACAACTTGATTCCATTTCTGATGTAAGATTTCTGCTTAGGGATTTAGCCAATAAGATATAGAGGAAAGGTGACAGCGGACATCCTTGATGGAGTCCTCTTGTAGCTTGGAAAAAATCTGGTGGTCTACCATTAACAAGAGGCGCTATCCAGGTCCTATCAGTGAAAGATTGTATCAAGCTAACAAACTCAACAATAAAACCAAAAGAGAAAAGGACTTGATAGAGGAAGGAAAGCTTAACTCGGTCGAAGGCATTTTTCATATCCAGCTTGATTATCATTCCTTTCTCCTTCCTTTGGAATATGGAATGAAGGGCTTCTTGAACTTGGATCACATTGTCTACGCTATGTCTTCCTTTTACAAACCCTCCCTAAATAGGATAAATCATATTCCTTAACAAAGGCTTGAGTCTATTAGCTAAGAGTTTGTCCATGAGCTTATATGAGGCATTACAAAGCAAGATAGTCCGAAACTTGTCAAAAGTTTCTGGATTAACTTCCTTTGGAATTAAAGCAAGGAAAGTGGAATTGCTACACCCTCCCACTTTAGATTTTTTATTAAAGGTTGTAACTATGCGAAGTAAATGTGTTTTTATAACATTCCAGCAAACTATGTAAAAATGAATTGAGAAGCCATCTGACCCAGGGGATTTATTTAGCTCCATTTCCTAGATGACGTACACTATTTGTTTTTTAGATAAAGGCTTCATTAAGCCAACATTTATCTCTTCAATGGCTAGAGAAGGGATTGTAAGAGGGAGCTGCGTTGGAAATTTGAAACTCTCGACGTTTTGATCCCTGCTGTGGGATCATCATCAGGATTCAATTGTCTCCTGATGCTGATCCTAGAGTAGGGATCGAAACGCCGAGAGTTTCAAATTTCCAATGCAACTCCCTCTTACAATCTTCTACCATGTAATGACTACATTTAAATAGAGAAGAGATGTTAGACAAAAAATTAGCAGTCACCTCATCATCAAAGATGGTGTCCTCCTAGAGAAATTGCTGAAAATTCCTATGTGAAACCTGATTTGATTGCTCATGACCCTTAATGACTTCCCCCTCACTTGAGGAGATTACCGAAATGTGATTACAAGAGAGTCTAGCTCTGCATTGTCTATGAAAGAAATAATATTTTTTATCTCTCGCTTGCAACCAAAGACTACAAGACTTGAGACGAAGATACTCCTCTTCCTAGCGAAAAGAGTGGAAGGAGTTTAATTGAGCGGACTGCTTAATAAATGGGTGTGATTTGGTAATTTCTATTTCCTCCATTCCTAGCTGAATCTTTGCTAATTCCTGCACTTTCTCTTGTTTGCTGATCATTGGAGTTATAAGAGATTTTTTTGCCCAATTTTTCTAGGAATACTTAGTACACTTAAGTTTATGCTCCCAAACATAGTTGGGTGAT
The DNA here is from genome assembly GCA_001517045.1 of Pseudotsuga menziesii. Taxonomy (NCBI): domain Eukaryota; kingdom Viridiplantae; phylum Streptophyta; class Pinopsida; order Pinales; family Pinaceae; genus Pseudotsuga; species Pseudotsuga menziesii. The sequence goes on from LPNX010701415.1 coordinate 192,047, forward strand.
CCTTCTACAAGTTGTGACTCAGCTTGTGTCACTGTTTCCCAGAAGCCATCTCTCTCAATCCAAAGAGGACTGAAACAAAACAAAATAGGGCCTAGATATTTCTCTTCTTCCAGCAGTAGGGAAATAAGGTGATGATTTGATGTTAATTTTGGTAGAATTTTGGAAGAGATTAAGATTTTCCCCTCCTTCAAAGAGATTTGAATCAAAAACCTATATAGTCGAGCAAAGATACTAGAATCCCCTACTCTATTATTGGTCCAAGTGTAACGACCTTTCTTAGGTTTGAAATCAAGAAGATCTCGAGCATGGATCAAAGACTCCACTATATCATGAAAATGATTTTTACCCCGAACACCTCCTTTTTTTTTTAGGGTCTAAAATTATATTGAGATCCTTGCTACTATGATATTTATGGGAGTGTAGATTTCTAAGAAATCTATAAGAGAATTCCAGCAATCCCTTTTTTTATTTATTCATTGTTCTGCAGCTGTGTTTTCAGAGAAGAAGGAAATCTGCGGTGGTGATTTTTGTTCCTTGACAGTTTCAGACCTCAAAGCAGGTATATCATCAAGAGAGGCTTCCTTGGAAGTCTTCACGAAGGTAAGCTCAATGTATTTTATTTTTATTAATATTTATTAAGTCTTTTTTACAGTTTCTAGGTTGTTGGTTTTTTTAATTTTAATACTTTTTAAACTTTTCTTAATGTATTCCTAATTTACAATTTAAAATGGTTTTCAAATTAGTTTTATAAGGAAAGTTTTTTATATTGTCTAGTTTAGTGTTATTAAAATGTTAAGAAGTTTTAAAGTGTTTTTTAATAAAGTTTTTTTATATAAAATATTTTATTAATATCTAGGTTAATATTATTAAGAAATTAATTAAATTTAAAGTTTTTTAGCTTAGGAGTCATTATTATTATTTTATTTAAATAAGCTTTTTAAGAGTGTTTTTGAGAGGTTAGGTTAGTGTTTATAGGAGATAATGTTTTAATGTTTAGATTAAAGTTTTGATAAACTAGGTATTCTAAAGTGTTTTAATTTTTTAAAAATTGTTATTTATTAGGTTTGTAAAAAGAGTTTTAGATCTCTTAGTATTTAGAATTTGTTTTAAACATGTTTGTTGATTATTGTTCCTTGATTAAAAATTAAAAATTAATTGAGTTTAAAGTTGAAGGGTTAGTATTTGTTCTAGATTTTTTAAGGTTTTCTTGTTGATGTTTTGTGTTTTTTTTTAAGGATTTTGATGACTGGTTTCCACGAGTCATTGAGTTTTAGGCCATTGTCTCGATTTAGGTTGTTAGTGTATTTTTCGATTTCAAGAGCCTCCCTTATTTTCTGTTTGAAGTGGTGGGGTACAGTTGCGAGTACCTCTGCTCTTTCAAGGCATCTCTAGTGTTTAGTGTCGCATGAGTGTTGTGCAACGATAGAGTTCTTAACTAGAATGGTGTATGTCAGCACCATGTTCCTTTAATTTGTCTTGATGGAGCGACCAATCTTGCCGATGTAGACTTTGTTAGAAGAGTAGGGTATGGTGTATACTCCTTGGATTAGTTTTTTCTCAATGGGGTCTTTTGCAGAGTCTAGCATGTTTCTAAGGGAATTGGGGGGAGAGAAGGTTACCCTATTGTCTCTCTTTTCTAAGAATCCTAGCAATCTTGTTGGTGGTGCCATGGATGTAGGGGAGGACTGCTAAGGGTGTGTCTTTGTTGTTGTCTTCCTTCTTTTTTTTCCTATTGTTGTTTTGTTCTTTTTTGTTATCTTTCTTGATGGTTTCCTTCATTAGTTTGTCCCTATATCCATTGTTTATAAAGGATTTTGTGAGGTGGTTCATCTCTTGGTTTGGGTGGTCTTTGTCTGCTATTTTGATGGCTCGAGTTACTAGCGTGTTAATTATGCCGATTTTATGGGCAAGGTGGTGGTGCGATTCAACATGAAGGTATCTGTCAGTGTGGGTTTGTTTCCTATATACCTGGTTCCCGAGGGAGATGTCTTGTTTTCTTATAGTGAGGACATCTAGGAATGGAAGAAAACCTTTTTCTTCTCTTTTTGTAGTGAATTTTATGTTTTCAGATTGGTTATTGAGGTGGTCATTAAAGTCCTTTAAAGCTTCTTCTCCATGTGGCCAATTTCTATATACATCATCTACAAACTGTAGCCACCATTTTGGTTTTAGGGGGAAGGAATATATTGCATATTTTTCCAATTTTTTCATAAAATGTTAGCAACTATTGGTTAGAGTGGTGAGCCCATTGCCACTCCCTCTTTTTTCTCATAGATTTCCCCTCTGAAGCTGAAGAATGTGGACTTGAGACATATTTCTACAAGTTTCGTAGTTTCATTTTTGTTTACTATATCTCTGATGAACTCTATGGCTTTATCAATTGGTATCTTTGTGTAGAGAGATACTACATCTAAACTTGTGAGAATGTCACCTTCCTCAATTTTCCATTTCTCCATCATTTTTACAAGATGTGTTGAGTCTTTTTCTGAAAATTTTACTGGGACGTATAGATTAAAAAGTGCCATGGAAATATTACTTGTTATATGCTGAAGTTCTATAAAAATATAGTGTTGGGTTGTAGACGATCCTTTCAGAAGAAACTTGTTTTCGGACCATAAGGTTGCAAGACCACCTAAAGTACCTCGAGCACTTACCTCCTTGCCTGCATTCTTTTTCCACTTTGTTCTGCTTCAAGATAGAAGAAATTCCTCTTATATCTTTGTCTCTTGAATCAAGAGAATATCAGAAGGTTCCATTCTTAATAGATATTTAACTGCTTCTACTTTGATTGGATTCCCTAATCCATTGTAGTTCCATGAGACAATCTGTATTATTTACCTAAGAAAGAGGGAGTTAATCCTCCCTTTGGGGGTCTAGACCACTTACTTCTACATATTGACATTTCATTTGTAGAATGACTACCCTTCATCTTTAATATCTCTGTCTCTTCTTCTCTGACCTCCTTTTGATACTTCCTGCCTGCCATTTTGGAGATTTGCTCAATAGAATCTTCTTCAGAAGAACTAGAGTTGACTACTGGTTTCTTCTTGATGATTGATGCATAAGAGGGAGAAGGAGAGGCGCTTGTTGGAGAATCATGTTTTTCCTGCAAGATTGCATCTATGCAATGTATTTTGAGATTGCTGTTCCAGATTGTTCCCGTAGTCCAATATTTACTTCAACTTATTCTTCTTGCACAACTGAATGTTGCACTTCGCCCTCTTTAAGAACATGTAAATTTTGATCTTCAGATGAGCTTAGAACAACAAAAGGGTTTGATGAAATGATGACTTTTTCTGCAGCTTGAGGTTTAGGAAGTCTCTTCCCATCAAGAATGTATCCATTCATTGTCTTTCCTCCTTTACCTTTCGTTCTATTATCCAGTTTGGAAGTACTTTATTTCTGAACTTGAGTCCACTGATCAACCTTCTCTTTTTTCGATTTCTTCCTCTGATTTTTTCTTACAATTTCATGAAAAATGACCATATCCATGGCAATGACGACACGTGAAAGGAAGCTGTTTGTAATCGAGATCCTGTATATGTGGCCATCCATCTATTGTTAAATTGATAGCCTCGGGAAACCCTATCTCCAAATCTACTTCTACACATATTATTGCACACGAATATTGTTCTTTCCTTTATGCCCAATCGATATATTTTCCTAAATTGTTCCTGATGGTTTCAGGAAATTCTAGATTCCAACAATGTAAAGGTAAATGGGGTAGCCTTACCCAGACAGAAATGACTGAAGGTATGTCTTGGTTAGGATCAAAATCTGGATTCCACTTATTCAAATAGAGCCCCTGAGGGCCTATGAAATATGGACCATTTCGAAAGATGAGATCACGATCTTTGACTGAGTCAAATACAAAGACATAGTACCCTCTACCAACGAGATGGTTTCAGGTTCCTTCAAAAACCATAGGCCTCCAATTTTGACTGAACCCATCCATCGATTTCCTTAGGAGAAGGCCAGAGACCCGTAAATTTTCCAATGAGCCCACGCTCCACGAGATTCAATGAAGTCCATTGAGACCATTCAATAGGGAATTTTATCTGATTTCTTCACAAATTTATGCATATTTAGGCTACCTTTCATATCTCCACAAGAGGAAACCAAGCATTTAAAGGCATCTATCTCTAGAGGAAGAGGAGGGGGAGGACCCCCTCCGACGTCCATGGGATAAGTCAGAAGGTCATTCAGCACATAGCCAAAGTTACTCTACAGCGCCCATATGACAACAATCTCCTGTCACAAGATCTGAAATCAACCAGAACTTCCTGCTTTAAGGTTGGCTAAAGCCACTAAGACCTATCCAAGCAAGATTGATCCAGAGAAAATATGAATCTAATAGACATGCCTACATCAGGGTCTTCTAAAGCCACTAATAGAACTAGAGCCGAGCACCGATCCAATGGATTTCAAAATCTGTCCAAGAAAGATCGAACCATAGAAATCTCATGTCAATATCTCTGACAGATCAGCTTGCTTCAGGGTTGTCTAAAGCCACTGAGACTAGACCAGGAAATAAAACCAATGCCGAGGTCACTGATCCAATGGAAAATTTCAAGATCTTCTTGGAGCCAAAAAATCATTTTAGAGGAAGCATAAAAAATCAGATCTCCCTTTTTTCACCTTGTGGATCTCCTAGTATATTGGAGTGGCTTCTTCATCAGCTGGAAATATAAGTTTCAAAGTAATTTTCTATATAAACTAATGTTAACTCAAATATGGAATGCTCTCCCAAAGTATTTTAACTAGAAAATATGGACAACAAGAAACACACATATTTTTGAAGGATAGCTTTCTCCAGCTGCTAGTACAATTGCCCAATCAAAGGATCTCTTAAGTGAATCTAGTCTTGTGCAAAGTAAGTCTTGTTTTATTGATAGTCTCGAGGGGTAGCTTAGTTGGTTGGAGTCCAAATCCAAATACTGTTTGATATTGAGGTCAAAGGGTCAATTCTCACAAATCAAATTCTCTGAGTCCTTCGGGTTTAGGTTTCAAAAAATGGAGCTAATGGGACGAGGCCACTTCAGGTGCCCCCTCCATGATTTTTTAATCTTTTTTATTGAATATATAACAACTCAAAAAATGGATTCATGAGTTTATTCCTCACTGATTGTGGACTCAACAAAGGTCGTTGAATTTACAATTGACCAATCATCCTTGAAACTTGAAATGGATTCATGTTTTTATTCCTCACTAATTGTGGACTCAACAAAGGTCATTGAATTTACAATTGACCAATCGTCCTTGAAACTTGAAATGAATCGAGTATAATTTCAAAATTGGATTTTGAATTTATAGCATTATGTTTTATTTTATGATGGATCCTTGAAAGGAAATCTAGGGGAGGATGGAGTAGGTGGGATCCTTTTAGATCTAGGAGGAAATACATAATTGAATTTTGCTTGTGGTTTAGGGATAACTACTATTAACCAGGTTGAACACTAGATTGTTTTTTTTGGGGATTGGAACATGTTGTTTCTCAAGGAATAAATTATAAACGGTAATTGGAGATTCCTTCTTGGTTATCTCACAATATAGACAAAGACATATCCTTTAGGATAAAATAGCAGACTGAATTCAATGCCAGATCAATAATATTCTTCATCGAAGCCCTGATGTCCATCTTATCCATGTTAAGAGAGATAAAAACAACTGTGTAAACAAAACATGGTAATGATGCTTCCAAAATTCCCCAAGGAAGCATTTAGTTGAATGAGGGATTAATTGCTTATCATTGGCTTCCCTAATATTTCTCCTGACTATTATTCCTCTTGTTATAATGGGAATTATGGTAGGATTAAAGTTTCTAGACTATTATTCCTCTTGTTATCATGGGAATTATGGTAGGATTAAAGTTTCCAAACTATTTGTACTCTGTGGGTGGTTTAGATGGAGTCAAGAATTCAACATCTGTTTCTTTCAACATTGTTTCAAGTAGCTCTTGTTTTATCAACTTCAACATTAATATTTGTCTATTATCAACTTATAGACTTTGGCTATGGTATTTCCTTGTTTTCAGAAATGAAGGGATATTCTTTCATCGGTTTCAATTGGATCCTTGCAGACCCTTTGATATGCATCCCTTGCATCCATCGTAGAGAATATTTTAATTCCTAAAAAATGTTAAATTTATTTGAGGCCTTTGACATGAATGTAGGGAAATTTTCCACTATGGGGTGTGAGAAGAGGACTTGTTTGTTTTTTCTCAGGGAAAACAACATAGTATCATTTCTTTGTAGCGTTGAAAGTGTTTTGTATTTGACTGATCAATTCAATATTCTTCGAAGTGTTCAAAGAGGATATGTATTGGAATGAAGCTTGCATTTCCATAATGTTAATATAGAGGTAATGTGGAAAGAAAATTCCTTATGTTTGGCAGAGCATATGGGCAACATGGATTTTTTTTTGAGCATCAGACTGATTGTGATGTGTCCTTGACTATAGTTTAGAGGATCAAGATGGATATGAGGTCTATGAATTTGTTGTAGTTGAATACAAGGTCTTGGATATTGGTTCATCCATGTCACATTCTCTTTCAATTATTTCTAGTTTTCTATGAAATTATTTTGTCTCCTTTTACTAGGTTAGTATGTAAGAATATACTAACAACAGGTTAGTATATATGATAGTATGTAAGGATATATTAGGTTAGTATGTAAGAATTTATTGTAGTTCTAGAACTCTTTGTGCAAATAACAACAGGTTTTTTTATTCTCATATTTCTTATTTTGGATGAACTTCGGTCAGGTTTGAATCTTTGTATTTTTTTATGCTGATCTATTCAAACTTTTTATAATTCAAAAAGTCATTTTTGTTAAAAAAAAATTAATGGATGCCTCCTTGAATGAGATTTGGGTTGTAAAACAATGAAATCTACAAGATAATCCCATGAATATATGGAAACAACAATACCATCTAATACACCTTCAGGTTTTATCATAGATTTGTTTGCTAATTCCAAAATTGTAGGTGTAGGATGAAAATTATATAATTGAAGTTGCTCCATTGTATCTCTAGTCATTATATTGATTGCAAATACGATAAAAATTAAATTAGTTGGAATACAAACATTATTTATGTGAACTGAAATAATAGGACTTCTAGGATCAATGCATTTATCCATGAAAATATATCCTAACATGAAATCTATGGATTTTCCAATAAATTAAATAGTTTGTGGGTTTTTTTCTTTTTCTGTTTTTCAAGACATAATTCCCCTCACTATTTTGGAATATATCGTGATGTATTCAATGGCTTGGAGTAAGGGAATTTTGATAAAATTGTTCTTCAATTCAATAACCAAATCAAATTCAGAGCAGATTAATGGTTTATCCAAATTAAACCTCTCTGGATAAGGATTATTTTTGGATGATTGAGGTCACTCTGTGTTTGGAGAAGAAGTTTGCTTGGGAAAAAGTGTCATCATTATTTGATTTATTAGGGGTTTCCTCCTCGGGTTCTTCCTCACTAATGACATGTGAATTTTTTTTAAGCACCTTTGTAGATCTCAAATGAATATCTTGCAATTCTATTAGAGTGACCAAATATGTAGGAAAGGGTTGTAGCTCAGTGTTGAAAACATGTTGATCTACATTATTATTTGAGTTAGGTAATGGTTGGGAAGGTATTTGAGTAGTCCTAAGAGGTTGTTGGATATATGGTATATGCAATTGTTTTGGTTGTGCAACCTATTGCTTCTAGGCCTGGGCAGGATATGGTTGTTGCAATGGAGAATATTGTGGTTGTAGTTGTTGAAATTGTGAAGGATATTATGCTTGATATGGATGTGATTAGTCATGCATATTCCCATTAGGAGGTCCTCTCCATCCTTGTTCCATGGTTGGTTCTTCATTTGCTTCATAAGTCATGATAACCAAGGCAGAAGGGAATTCCAGAATGAGGGAGTGTATTGCTGGCTAGAGTAATATGGAGTGAATTGTTGTATAAGGTCTTAGTTATTATTGAGGCCACCAAGGACTTCTTGGTGTAAGCATGCAAATTTTTTATGTTTCTTCATTGTTTCCTTGAGTTAAGTTAGAGAGGGAAATTTATCTATTGGATGCTTCCTTGCATAAATGACACTGATTTCAATGTTATAAAGAGGATAATCTCTTAATGGATTTTTTTTCTGCATCTAGAGAAAACTATAGCCAAATTTGTATTCTCTTCTTCTTGTTTCTTTTAAATTTGTAAAGTATCTAGCTGCAAACTAAGAGTACTAAGAATTCCAGTTTTGAAATTGTCTAACAGATTTCCTAGTTCAACTTTAGTGACCCCACTTATTGTTGATTTGGTAACTTTATAAAGAGTGTCTCTAGTTCCCTTACCATATATAGCTTGTCCATGAGAATACTTCCTGTATAACTCATGTATTTCCTAAAAAGTTAGTTGAGATACATCTCACGATCCCATCAAATTAAGGAAATTTATAGATTCATCTCCGATGTCTCTCAGGAACATAGTTTCGATGGTGTATGGATCCAATTTACTTTGCTTAGATATATGGATGTTATACACAAATATTTCAAGATAGTCCTCTAAGCGTTCATATTATTTTTGTGTCATTCTAAATAATTCTTCTTTTAAATCCATAGCTTACAACACTCTTGTTATTTCTTCATAAAGGCCTTATTCAAGTCATCCCAAGTTTGAATTGTGTTTCATCCCAACCCCATAAACCAACACAATGCTAAATTTAAGAGTGGTAGGAAATGGTTTAATCTTTTTTGCATCATTGGAAGAATCACCAACATAGATCCATCTTAAACCCGGATCTATCATGCACTGAGAGCAATCCAATTTTTCTTGAGGTGTGAAATTTTTTTACGTGTTAAGAAAAAATTTACATCTCAAGATATTTGATCCCTCTTAGATTTTGATATATTTATGTTTAAGATCAAATAAATAAATAAATAAATATTTTTTTGGTTTAAGTGGAAATCATTTTCATTTTTTTTAATGGAATATCATGTTACATAACATTACACAACATTATGCATTAGAACATGTCCCCCGTACTAGGTGGTAATCACCTTGCTACTCTATATGCAATAACGACAACAAATAGTATCAAACTAAAAAAGGAAAGAAGTGAGATCTTATGATACCATTCCATGGAAATGTGGTAAAAATGAGGGAAAAATAATTTTCACTTACACCATTGTTGTCAGGTTCACTATTGGAAATACAAAGGTTTCTTTGCCTTCATCATTTGTGTATAATTCTCCTTCTCCTTCTACCATATTTTTTTCCCCATACAAGATGTATGCTTATATATGCCTAGCCATTCACTAGTCGGGTCTTGGCCTTGAGCTCCGCACTAGGAATTCATACTAGTATATTTACATAATTTTGATTAAATACATTCCAAGTCCAAATTGGGGTATTACAACACTAAACATGGAGATTCTGGTTATTGGATTGGATTGCTCTCAGCCTCTAGTTCTGGTTTTCAACTTGACCCTCCTGCCAATATTGCTTCTGTTATAGGTTTAGTTACAGTCTCCATGATTTCTATAGGTTTTATCTTTGGATTTGGCCAGGGAAGTGATTTCATGCTTGTTTGTCTTCTTCAAATTGTGCTACCTATTAGTTGGTTAATGAATGATGGGGTTCTTACAACACCTTGAGATTAAGTGGCTAAAATTGTTGGAATTGTTCTACGTTTTAAAAATATGCCTTTATTGTCTTTAATCCTATACATGCAATACTAACATAATTTGGATTTAATGAGAAATAGTACTCACTATAGTGAATACATAAGTTCTTACCTCTTTTCTTACTGTCCCTAATCCACTGGATCTAAATTGTTAGTACTATAAGAAATCAAATATAAGAAATAAGGAATTTTTTAATGCTAGCTCTAAAACAAAGAATAAAATATATAAACACTCTAATCCCTTTTATCATTTCCCCAACAACAACAACACAAATGTTAGGCAATTTATAGGCTTTAAATTCTCTTACATTTAATTATCAACCATGGGGCATATGCTTGTGAAATGCAGGAACTGTATGTGCAAGGTGAGCTTATTGATAGACTCTATTTCATGAAAGGAATTATATTATGAAGGACACTTAATTATCTAGAAATAAATTTAGAGGGAAACCAATAAAATGAAGAACAGTTATGCTACAATAATATATCTAAGCACTTTGAATTGGTATCTACTGAATTGCAATTGTTAAAACACTAGGTCACAACATTTCATTTGTCTCAAGAGATAAAAATGTTCCCATACAATAATTTGAGCAACTTGTTCGATGGAAATAAATATGTATATATTCCATGTAGTTTGTAAATGCATTCATCAACACAATTCATTAAAGAGATCACATGAAATGAAATCATGAAATAATAGGAAATAAAAAACAAATAATCAAATAAACAAAACTATTGTGCATATAAAATAAACTACTCTAAAAATGAAACACATACCAAGATGATGGGGACTTTTTGGCCTGGGATACACTACAAGAAACAATAATAGAATTAAACAAATATCAACACACCATATTAAATACCATCAGACTTGTATTGAAGATCGGAATCAAATTCAACAATGTACACTAATGATGTTCATGAATTATCTGTATATGTCTGAATACGCGTGTGTGTGTGTGTGTGTGTTCAAACTATTGTTTATATAATATTTAAAATGAAAAAACGTAGCGCTAACTAGGTAGCGTCGAGTCTCATGTCTCTTGTTTCATTAAACAATCATGACAAATTGGAGTTAAACCCAAATAGAGAATGACTTAATTAAAATAGGGGATACCACCATACACCGATTTGGGAACAAAGGATCCACCATGTTCTAACTTATTTGACCATTGCGCAAAGGAATCACTAACCACTTCTCTTGTGTTGATAATTTTCATGATCGAATACATGAAATTCTACGATGTGATCTATCTGCTTGTGTGGACTGATCTTGGATTGCTCCTTTATAAACATAGTTTGATTTTGAGTTTGACCATGATCTATAACTTACTCTATTTGGCTTAAAATAAATTTGAGGAAAAATGGACCATCTCTGGAGGATCATGCACAATCTCTAATAGGTGGATTTTTATTTGAGATAGCACATCCATGATAATTGTCAAAATGGTTAAAGGATCTGAGCAGTTGTTACAGTATTTGTTATTCTTGTAAAAATGGATTAATAAAATGAAGTTCAAACCCATTTACATATACAAATAGGGAATATGCAAGGATAAACAACTTATTACTTTGGGATGCTCCTTGAGATGTATTCCCTGTAACAATCATGAGTAATGTGGCAAAAAAAGTAGTCATGATGTGAAAAGGAGAGGAATAGGGAGGCAACAATTATAACTAGCAGTGACGTAAGTGTTAAAATAAGGACCCTAAGACAAGTCAAAGCATACAAACTCTAGGAAATGGATGCACTCTACTTTAACAAATAAACACTAATGACGTGGCCTCGTGAAGAGTCTTAGGTAAGCCATAAAGGAGATGGAACATGAAAATGATATTGGAACGAAAGATGAGAAAATGACATATAGTAGGTCTACTAGTATGTCGTTGTTGGTATTGTGGACCTCATACAAACCATTCTTATTTGATTATGAGTTTGAGAATTTAGGTGGACAATCTAGAGTACATGTTATACCTTTGGATTTCACAATTAAGCACAAATTTACCATCAACACTAGGAAGCTCACTACAAAAATATTATATGGGTAGAATAGAAAAATGACCAGTTTCCCTAAACTTGATGACATTATGTATTTCACGAATGCACGACAAAGTATTCTCTTCCCTAATGATATATCAAATCTCTCTAATGCTTATCTACTATACATGTCCTCTTATTCTTATGTATTTCTCTTCCCTAATAATATATCAAATCTCTCTAATGCTTGTCTACTATACATGCTCTCTTATTCTTATGTATTTACTACTATACATGCCCTCTTATTCTTATGTATTTACTCTTAAGGGCTAACAAGTATGAGGAAATGTTCTTTCCACAAATCTAGAAAATCGTGTTCCTTCTTGGGGAGACATGTATGGAAGATCAAATAATATCTATGGAAGAGTCAATTGAGAAATTTCTACAACATACTTTTGGTTTTCCAACTAAATTTAATTTTTTAAATATGTTTATAAAAGTGGCTTGTACATAAAAGGTGATAAAACATATGGTATATTTTTTGAGCAGATTATCCCTAACACAATACGATATACTGAAGTATCCACCATCTAAGTTAGCAACGACTGCAATCTATTGTTTTCAATGTGCTATAATGAATAACAAATCAAAGAATGTCCAAGTTTGATGGGTAAAAACCAAAGGAATTCACTGGGCACATTAAAAGGTTTTCATGTGAGAAGATAAATAAATATATCATCGAATGGTTGGTTAATTCAAGAAACGAAGAGAATATTGCTGTAAACTTTATTTTGATGTTGCATTAGTATGATCGTAAAAAAGAAAACAAATCACTAATACCGAAGATAATTCTTGCAAATGAGGTGGGTTTGCATTATGAGAATATCAATAGGGCCAGAAACCGAGGCTCTATGAAAATAAAGTGAGAAATCATAAACTAAATTATTTATGATTATGACTAGTTTTATTATTATACCTGCCTCAGCAGGTATATTGTAATCGATCGAAGTCAAACTCCTTTGAGTTTGGGTATTAGTTGCCCTCTTTTGATGCAGCTTTAAAGAATTAAACCTGTTTTGCAAAAGTATGACTTAGGGGTTTGTAAAACATAGCTATGTCGTGAATGATGCATTCAAAATCCCAATATGCCCGGCATGCAATGGAAAGGATAAATGCAACGGATAAATGCAGACGGGTAAGGATAAATGCAACGATGATGCGGGCGGGTAAGGATAAATGCATTGCTATATGTTGCAGTCTAAATGCAGGATCGCCGCGATGTTTACGACACCTTTCTTGGATGGCATTCAAACTGCTGTGTAGCGTTCAAACTCTCTCAAATTTATCTTTTATTTTGATTAATAACTTTTATTGAAATTTTCCTTTTTTAATTTAAAATTTTTTAATCTATTTATATATTTTGATGTTTCTATAATACATTATATTTTGACAAGTTATATCATTCTATTTTTATATTTTTATTATAAATGAATAATTAAATTACTAAATATATATACTGAGTGAATATATACTTAGTAAGCCTGATAAGATTACTAAATAAACTTTTAGGAGTGACAAATTCACAATACGAAATGTATTTATTGTAATAATATATATATTTTTAAATAAAAATAGATTACAAATTGTATTAAAGGGTGCTGTAACTAGGCTAAATAACTATCAACTACGAATAGCACACTAACTAGGCTAAATAACTATTAACTATGAATAGCACACTAGTGTAAACCAGTGGGGAGGGGTTCTTGACCAGTATTCCCATAAAGGTTGAATTACAGGGCTGTAATTTCCTGTGAAAAAAAATATCTAGGCTAAACAACTAGATAATATCAGCATGCAAAAGTGCAAAAAAAATTATGTTTCAACATAATAGTATGCATCATCTTATAAGTCTTAATAACAATCCATATATTTGATTTGCTAGTAAAATAAACCCTAAAATAGGTTCCTAACACCAATACATTTTTCTAATACATATGTTATTGCAATATTTAAGAAAAAACACATTTTATTAGTGTTTCATGTTCAACATGATTGGAAAGGCATGTCTTACTTGTCCATTTCCATATTTTATTGAATCTAATATATTGTTTCCTCTTCCCTTTGCCCCACTAGAAAAGAACCCATTGAAAAATTGATTTGAAGTTGCAAAGAGAAACCTTTGATAAGCTCTAGTACCCTAGCTTTATGTAAATCATAATATTCTAAATCTTGTATTTTTTTTAGCTTAAATCCTCCTAAAGATTAATTTATGGAAATCCTACCAATTCTCTAAAAAAATAACATATCCCTCCACCTAGTTATTTGTTGTCTTCCTTAAACCCCATAACTAATTTCTCGAATTTCTTTAAAAAGCAATAGAGATACCTTGAACCTAACTCCGCTATTCATTGTAACAAAATTAGCTTCCAAGGATAAGTCATTTATTAACAATTCAAAATATAATTACTTATTTAAAACAAGTGAAATTAGCAACAAAGTTGCTTAGTACCTGCCACTTAAGAAAAGTTTGAAAGAAATAATAATAAGCTAAGTCAGCTTGTAATAACTAAATTAATTCTCTAAATAACTTATAAAAATAATAACAAATTGCAAGAAATATTTTCAATTTAATTTCATGATTTATTTTTATTTTTTTAAAATACTTATATTAAAATAACTTCATAATTTTTATT
>LPNX010701415.1:206757-223516 GCA_001517045.1 Pseudotsuga menziesii
CATAGAGGCTTACTATGAAGTCTTAAGTAAAAACATGATTGCTTAGTCCCTTGCGAATAGTTTGAAGAAAATAATAATAGGTTAACATTTTAAATGGTATAACAGATTACACTTTAATAAATATATAATCCAAAATAATTAAAAAACACATGAATAAATTGACATTAATAAGCCCATAAATCTAGGAAAAGTAACATTAGATGTATAAAATAATAAAGAAATAGAATATTACTAATAACTAAATGCAAGCATGCTATAGTTGTGAGAAGCATTCTATGGAAGCATTTCTTGAATTTTGCAAGGAGACCATTATATTGGAGTTTTTTTGTAAGGAAAAAGATATTAGAATTAGAATTCATGCTTACTAGTCGACATTTTCACAAAGTGGAGTATTATAAATGGTAAAATATACTTAGGATTCACACCACCTACAAATTTATAACATTATAATAACATTATAAATTTATAATAAAATATAAATAAACTATTCTCACAACAATGATATTAATTTATAGTCTTATAAGGTATTATTTCTCATTTCCTATTTATGCTAGTCTATAAAGAAACTTGCATATTTTTATAACATAAGGCAAGAATATTACTAGAAGTATGTAAGGAAGCTTGAATATGCTTGTTTTATGCTACATTGCAATAACCTATATCATATTTAAATGGACATTTTTTAATTCATTTTTGTTTTAATTTCTTTCAAATTGTAATTATATTTGTTTTATCATATATTTTTATAGCAAAATTATCTTATTTCTATATATTTTCAATCTCTTCTAAGAGGCAGGTATAAGCAGCCTTGCTGCTATTTCACTTGTTAATAGTTTTATTAAGTTTATATAATACTATTAATTATGAGGCTAGTAAACTCTGCAAGTGTTTTGAGTCACAAAAAGGAAAATGATACTATGGGAATTATAAGAAACAATGGTGCAGGTTGTGGAGCAAAGGAGGAATATTTGTATACCGAAATTGTTAAAGGAAACCATTCATATGGTATTACCAAGCATAGTCATGTTCCATAAATTGAACAAAAACTATGTGATACTCCAAAATCAAAAGTCACTATCAGCTTTATCTAATGCCTATGGTCCGAGCATTCAAACGACTATATTGTTCGAAATGGCATCTAGATCAAACACAAAATATTTGTAGAAGTACTTATGTAGTAGATATAGGGATACGAAAAAGATGGGAAATCTAACGAATGCAACCAAAAGTAATGAATATATTGAATACAAATGGAAACCATATATGGGAAATTTAATGAATGTGATTGCAAGCAATGAACTGTTTGTAACGAAAGAGAAACCAAGGGTGGGTTCTATTCTATAAGACTCGATTTGTAACCATTTTCCCACGGAGGGGGGGGGGTTTCCTGGACTTCTAAGGGATGAACTATTTCTGAAATTACAGTACAAGCATGGAGTTATTTTTCATGATCAATTTAATTGCTTTGCATTGGTGTCAATTGTTTACATTCAACTGATTTATATAGCTTGTACATTTTTTCAACTATCTAGATTTGCAAAATATAGTTAAATGGTTATGAATACCTTGATTGTAGGGGCATACATAGTTTATATTTTCACATGAATTTATTATTGTTTCTATAAATTGAATATTCTAGTAGGGTTTCATGCTGTAGAATGCAAATTCTTTCTATTTTTAGCAATTTAACTTTATGGCTGTAATCAATCCATGTTACTATTACATTAGAAATTGGCTTAGGTTAAATTAGAACTGCATCTTCATTTTTTAGATTAGAATTGCATTTAGGTGTTAGGAGATATTTAAACGATTAAGTCTCCCATACAAGAGAAATACTTTTGTTAGAGTCAATTGGGCCCACATTCTGGTTGGAGTTGCTATACGAAATTAGAGTGAGTCTAATTGGGATTGACATCGGGAATTCTCCCTTATTTTCAACTCAGGCCATTTGGCCCATCAAGAAAATGTGGTTGAGAGGATATTTGGATGACACGTTGACCCATGTGGAGTCAGTATTTTGAATGCTTTTTAATTTCCAATGGCTCCTGCTCAAATACTCGTATGGGAATACATTTTTAGTTTTCCATCAGTTGGGATTCCTAGAAAGTTAGTTTCTCTCTTGTCAAAATTAAATTTGATGGTGAAGGGAAGATAACTACATGTGATCATCTTCTTCAATTATATTATAATGGTACTAAGTATGGCAATACCGATGAAGGTATTGTATGCAGACTATTTGCTTTCAATTTCACAAGTTGGATCAAATGCTAGTTTGAGACCTTTTGGGCCAACTTTATTCACACATGGGTGCAATTCACTGAATAATTTTTAAATGCTTTTGAGAATTATGACTATGTTTAATTGAGTAATGTATTACATTGGGTCTCCCGATAAACAAAGGTGAACCATTTGAAGTATTCTTACCAAGGTTTAAACATGCCATCTTCATATTCCATTTTAGAGATAAGCCTTTTGAATATGAACTTCGTGATTGTTATTTTATCTTTATAATCCTTTGAAAAGAAAAATCATTCTACAACACAAAAATCTGATACATGTGAAGAAATTGGTTTACAAGGTAAATCTAATTCACAAAATAAACTTGAATATACATAAAATGTTGTTCAAATACATCCTTTGGGGCTGTTTTTTTTGCTCATATCGATATGCATCAAGGATAATATATTTTTCCTTAAAAAGTGTTTATTGTATTTGACAATCTTTCTCCACTAGTATTTCCCATACATGAGATAGATACTTCTTTCATAGATAATTGGAACTCTACTTTTTATGAAGTTACCATAAAATAAATAATAGAGGAAAAACAAATGGAAAAAGAATCTATTCATATGCATGAAGGAAATAGTCATTCAAACAAATTTTAATAAAAAATCCTAGGAGTTTCTTGTGATCATAACATTTATTCAAAGAAGTCAACTAACTCTATCCCATAGACTATTCTTCACTCCTCTAACTCTAATAATATTTCCGATATGCTCCAAAATTCAGCTACTAGTGAACATAAATGTTGCATAGATGACAATTTGTGTTTCAATATTTTCCTTCAACATATCGAAAATATTGACCAATAGGTTAAAAAGGATATGTGTTATCTTTCTCAACAAGTTTTACCTTGCTAAGAAGGAAAGAGAAACACTTTGGAAGAGGTTGCTCATGAAAGTTCTAGTTTACTAATAATTTAAGAAGGGATTTCAATTGACTATTCACTGGTTGAGAATTCATACCTCCCTCCTTGTGACGAGCATAAAGATTTCAAATGAATCCCTTGTGACATACTTGAAAGTTCACCACCATAATGTAACAAAAATGTTGAAGTGAGAAAGAAAAAAATGATTGAAAATGTTATTACCAGTCTAAGGGATTCTTTTCATTTTCTTATGTCTAATTCTTTCTACTCTATGTATCTTGGAATTTTTGTAGACGTTTATGCACATAAAATTTTAATTGAAATACCCAAAATAATGCCTTCAAGGTCATATTCTTACGAGTTGACAAATGTTGGTGATCTACCTATCAAAGATGAAAATAATGGATTGGTATTCATAGAACAATTTTATTATTTTTCATATCAACCTTTTACACAAGAGGAAAATTATATAAATACATTTATGCTAACATGAATTCTCTCAATTTTAGTGTGTCATTCATTATTAAAGACTCTTATAATTTTCATGACCATTTATTGGAACAAGCAGGTTATGACTAGACTAAGTATTTTGTTGGCAACCAAACATGCTTTGATGATGCTCTGTCGATAACATTGAATTGCCACAATTTAACATTATTAGATTCTCATGATTCATCTATAACTGCTAATCATTTGAAATAGGGAGTTGAAGCTACTCTTCTAGATAATCAGGTAGTTCAAGTCATCCAATGGTTATGTTAGGTACTTATTGTCTTCACTTTAGGAATATAATGTTTATATCAACACACAAAAAAACATGATTCATCAAAATCTTAGTGATGATTCTCATAAGGTATGTTTCTCAACCATATATTTACTCCAT
Source organism: Pseudotsuga menziesii (assembly GCA_001517045.1). Taxonomy (NCBI): domain Eukaryota; kingdom Viridiplantae; phylum Streptophyta; class Pinopsida; order Pinales; family Pinaceae; genus Pseudotsuga; species Pseudotsuga menziesii. The sequence goes on from LPNX010701415.1 coordinate 210,789, forward strand.
TAATGCAATAATACACATTATGGATTTCATGATAGAATGGTAGATAGGTTGGAGGTCTCTTATTCCAAAAGGTTTCCAAAGAATATTAATTATATCTTTTTTTTGTGTGTGAATAGAAGTTGAAAAGATGAGCGTGATATAGTTATTTCTACCTTTCATTTAGGATTATTATAATTCTAATTACTAATCTACAATGCTGATGTGATTACATAATTGAAGTTGCTTCAATGGTTACATTGGTTATATGACTTCATACCGTGATTACAGAATTGAGGTTGCTTCAATGGTTACATTGGTTATATGACTTCACATAATCATTATTGAACTAATTTAGTTTAGAATATGAGTAGGATAGGAATACCATAGGTTTTGTTTTCTTTCTTGATTGTAAAGTAGGATTTTTGCTTACTTTAGTTAATTTTTAAATAAAGCTTCTATTACTTATGATTTTTTTAATAGCAGTGTCATTCTTTTGAGAAATTCAACCTTGTGAATAGATATTTTTCTTTGTCTTGGTTTTAAAAATTAAAGTTTGGATTTAGTTTAGTTTAGCTCCAAATTCAGGATACACGAGTAGAATCCATTTTGGGAAAATTCAGAGAGGAATTTGCATGCACCAAGAATTTATCTTGGCATTGACAATTGGAAATGAGGAATTATTTTCTTAAGAGGTTGAACCTGATCAAATATCAACTTTACAAAATCTACAACACAACTTTAAAGAGACAACAATGAAAGGAGTATTTTAACGAGATCTAAAAGTGCCAGTCATACACTTAACATTTTGGAACAAGCTATCTGGAGAAATTCGTATAATGAATTTATCCCATGGAGAAGGAATCAGTTTCTCAATTAAAGAATTCATTCAAAGAATATTACTACAATTTAAGGAAGATAACATTTCACCCTATGCTCTATTTCATAGTTGTCATGTATATAACTATGATTTATTTAGTTCAAGCTTTGAAATAACTTAAGGATTACCTTTTCCTTTGAATATAACTTTGTCCTACTCATGAGAAATTCCTCTAGACCAAACCTTATCCTTTTGGTGCATGCCTTGGAGGCCATTACTATGATTGTTCTTGGTTAAGGGACACTAGATCTATATTTGGGATGTTGATGAGTTTAAAGGGATATTGTACTTAGCCATGAGGTGATAATTGGGATTATGTAATGTTATCAACTCATTTGAAACAATAAGAGTAGGAATAATTTTGAAATATTTAATATTATCTCATTGAGGGATATGATAGCAACATCAAGAAGTTCAAGGATTAGGAATAATGGTGGCATGCTTTTCAAGAAGCTTTTGAACTTTGTAACCTTTGAAGAAAGTGGAAAAGAATTACATGGAGAGCATATTATTTAATTTTTTGTATTGCATGACAATATTGGATCTATATTCTCTTTCCCTATGCTTTTATTTCTTTTCCCTTAGATACCTCTTTTACTCTGTTGAGGGTTGTGTCCTTTGGATATGCATTGATTAATTCTTCTTGGAAAAGTTTCGAAGCTGATTTTCATGATTTGCTTTTGATCTTATTATTGAATTTTTTCCCAACGGTTTGACTCATGTTTCATGTTCAAATTTTGATTTTTCCTTGCTAATATGTCTTCTATAAGTCCTATGTGTGACTTATTTGTTGATTTTCCATCGCAGAAGATTCTTGATCTATAAATTATGACGATGGATTTTCTTTTCTTTGCATTTCTAGGCTTGTTTATGACTTTTAATTATTATTTCCAGCCTAGGTTGATGGCTCCATCCTTGCACATTTAGGTCAATATGATTTCCAATATTTCTGCACTAAGTTAACTTGCTTTTATTGGCCATCATAATACCTAAAAGGAGTAGTTGATCCAGGGCTAACAGTAGAACCATGAGATGAACAAATCATACAAGTCTAGATAATTATACATTTTGAAAAATATTAAAAATGTCTGAATTGAATGTGGTGTATTCCTTTCCATGTTGGTACTCTCAATAAAGATTCAAGGATTACATGGAAAAATAAATATGTTAGACTATAGGTGTCTTTTGGGTATTATATGAAAACTCCACTCACCACACATTAAATATGCTAATTCTTCTATGCTTTCAAGTGGTTGTTGAAATAATGTAACTTCAAAGAATATTCTACTTGTAGTTTACATTATTATTATTCCTCCTTCGGGATATGTCACTAATGTAAAATGTCATGTAAAGTTCATGAGGTAAACCCTCCGTTGTAAGTCAGGTCAATAGTACCCGAAAAATAATAATATATTTATTATTGTGAGGTCACCTAGGTAGGTCGGACCCATTAGTTGGATAGGTCGACCCAGTTAGGGTAAAAGGTCAATTGTGAAATCAGTATAAATAGGGAGGCACCCTCCATCATTTATACACACTCACTCACTCATGTATTGCACAAGAGAGAGAAAGAAGGAAGGACAAAGAAGGAGGAGGACAAGTGTCTTTGGTGTTTTGGCTCTTATGCTTGGGATTTGGTATCTCTCTCTTATGAGACCTTGTTCTTTGGTCATTGCATTCTGGTAATATATATTGAGGAAGTTTTGCTGGGTTTTTCCATTTTGGGTTTTCCAAGGTAAATTGTTATGTACCTTGTGATTGTGTTTCTTTCAATGATCCTCTTTATGATGTTATTGTGAAAAAGTATTAACTTCTTATGAAGTTAGGAATTAATATATAATAACATATAAAAACTTAACATGGTATTGGAGATAGCTTGAAAATAGCATCTTTCACTAGGTAAATGTCTCTCTCCTTCTTCGAACAAGAAAATTAGGGTTTTCTACTAAACATGATTTTTTAGTGAAAGTGACATAGAGAAGTGTGACCCTCTTAGGTGCATATTTTTGGCGCCAATATCGAAGTTTTTTAGTGAGTAGATCCTCCATAAAGTAAAGCCCCACTTTGGCTTGGAACTAGAAAACCAGAAATGCAAAACCAGAACTAGAAACTGCAGTGCATAATATTGCAGGTCCAGTTTCAAGGGCTATAATTTGGATTCTTCAGAAACTGACTGTACTAGCATAATCGCCTCATTCAAGTGAATCTTTTGGTAAGTGCAGTTTGAATTTTTGAGAAATTTAAATTTTTGTAATTTTTTGTTCTTCGAGACAAGATGTCTCCAAGAACTAAGCTTGATGACAAGTTGGAAGGCATAGAAAACTTTTGTGCTAGGAAATACATAATAGGACTCATTCTAGAAGAGAATGATCTTGAAATTTTTATCAAGGAAGTTGTGTCGGAGCCTAAATAAGATGAAGCAAAGGAAAAGTGCAAGAAGGACATGATTAGAGACAAGAGGATCATAATAGATTCTATCAAGGATCACTTGATTCCTCAAGTATCCTCCAAGGATACACCTAAGGAGACGTTTGATTCCCTATCAAGAATGTATGAAGGAAGAAACATCAACTGGAATATGAATTTGAGATCCCAACTCAAAAGTACAAACATGATCAAGGGTGGATCTATCCAAGATTACTTCACAAGGGTTTATTAATCCAAAGAACAACTAGAAGCAATTGAAGACAAGATTGATGAAGATGAACTAGTAATGGCTGCTCTTAATGGCATTACTATACCATGGGATTCTTACATCCAGAAAATTTGTGTAAGGAAGGAAATCATACAAGTTGATATCCTATGGGAAGAATGTGTTTAAGAGGAATCTAGAGTAGCAAACCAAGAAGCATTACTTAGATATGATGACCATGCTCTACCTACTCATACTAGAAGAAGAAAATGAAAACATTATTTCAAGAAGGAAACTCATAAGGAGTCTTATCCTCCTAAGAAGTTTCAAAAGAACAAATGGGGAGATTACAAGCATAATGCTTTCTCCTCTTATCAATGTTACCATTGTGATAATAAAGGACACATTGCTATAAATTGTCCAACAAAGAAAGAAAAATATAAGAGGAAGAATAACAAAGACATCATGCTCACTTAGCTAAAGAAGAAGAAGAATCTACGAGTAAGTTAGCAATTTATAAGAAGTTGAAGAATATATTTTATAGATGGTGAAGTTCTCTAGAACATGTATCTTTCATTGGGATAGAAGAAGATGACCTATATAAATTAAAAGGTCACTTAGAAGCAAACTTGATTCATGATACTACAAATCCATGTGAACTATGGCATGGAAGGCTTGCTCACATAAACTAAAAATCCTTACCACAAGTGAGCAAAGTAGTCATAGGTATACTAGATCTAAATATTGATCATGAAGGAGTATGTAAAGGATGTGCAAAAAGAAAGAACATAACAAATCCATTTCCGAAGAGAAACGCCAAGTCAGAAGGAATATTGGACTTATTCACTCCGATGTATGTAGTCCAATGCCCTCAATATATTTAAGTGGGTATGTATATGATGTAGCATTCATTGATGCTTACTCTCTTAAGACTTTGGTTTAATTTTTGAAATCAAAAGATGAAGTGTCTGGAAAGTTCAAGGAACTCAAAGCCTTGGTAGAGAATCTTTAATAAAGAAAGATCAAAACACTTAGGTCATATAATCAAGGAGAGTGTACTTCAAATGAATTTGGAAACTTCTGCAAATATGATTTGATTAAGAGGGAACTTACCACTCCCTATAATCCACAACAAAATGGTGTTGCTGAAAGGAAGAACCGAACCATTATGGAAGCAATGAAGACTATGATCCATGATCAAGATTTTCCTATGCACTTACGGGTTGAAGCAACAATGACAACATTATATGTCCACAAAATAACATCCCATAGTGCACTTGGGTTCAAAACCCCTGAAGAAATGTTCACAGGAAAGAAACCATAGGTAAGTCACCTTAAAATATTTGGTTGTCTAGTATTTGTTCATATTCCACAAGAGAAAAGAACCAATTTGGACCCTTCTGGAAACAAAGGAATATTTGTTGGATATGGTGAGGTCTCCAAGGATTTCAAAATCCATATACCAGGTTACCATCATATGGAAATTATCAAGGATGTAACCTTTGATGAAGATACAACTCTCAAGAAATAGAGAAAGTGGCAACTTGAAGAAACATATGAAGAAGATTTAGCTCCCAGAGTTGCAGAATCTATGAAAGAAGTTGCACCTTCTCTCGATGATGAGATTCTGGGAAAAAATGATATGTTGGAGCCCCAATTACCTCCCCACATGAATATCTCCCACAAGAGAAATCCATCCTCATCTTGTGAGATTATTGAAGAAGCATAAATGTATGGTTCTCTAGAAGGCTCCTCAAGGTAGAGCAAGAAGCCAAATCCATTTCTAAGTTAGTTGGATTTGATGTGTGATATTCTAGACAAAGAACCTACTTGTTTTGAAGTAGATATTCAAAAGAAAGAATGGGTAGAATCCATGACAGAAGAATACTAATCCATAATGAAGAATGATGTGTGGGAAGTAGTTCCTAATCCATAAGGAAAAATTGTGGTATCTTCTAAATGGATCTACAAGATAAAATATAAAGCCGATGGGAGTATTGAGAAATACAGAGCCATACTTGTGTCTCGTAGACTCGCTCAAAATGAATGAATCGATTATGAAGAAACATTTTCTCCTATAGCAAGGTACACTTCTATCAGAACCATCATGGAACTTATGGAATCTACACTTAGATGGATGTGGAAACAACCTTCCTAAATGGTGTTATTGAAGAAGAAGTGTACATAGAACAACCACAAGGTTTTGAAGTCAAAGACAGAAGGACACATGTATGTAAAATAACGAAGGCTCTGTATGGATTGAAACAATCTCCAAGATCTTGGTATGGAAGAATCGATAGTTTTTTTATGACCTTGGGCTTTACCAAAAGTAAGGTTGATCCTAAAATTTACTTCAACGTTATGGATGATGAACCTACCATATTATTGTTTTACATGGATGATTTATTCTTGACATGTAATGAGAATAAAATATTAGAGTGTAAGAAGACCCTTGCTGCAGAATTGGAGATGAAAGACATTGGCTTGATGCATTATTTTATAGGTCTTGAAGTATGGTAGAGCCCAAAAGGAATCTTCCTTAACCAAGGGAAGTATGTAGTAGAAATATTGAAAAAGGTTTGACATCTTGGAATGTAAATCCATGGCCACACCCATGGATACACACTTGAAGTTGTTGGCTGATGCTTTGTCAAAATTAGTGGATGTGACACTATAGAAACAGATGATTGGTTCATTGGTGTATCTGACGAGTACCCGACCAGATATATGATTTGTTGTGAACACCTTGAGTCAATATATGGTTGATCCCAGAGATGCTCAATTGGTAGCTGCAAAGAATGTGGTGAGGTACCTGAAAGGTGCAGTAGACTATGGTCTCAGTTATAATAGAGATCATGGCTTCAAACTGTATGGTTATACATATTCAGATTGCGAAGGAAGTGTCTGAGATAGAAATAGCACTTTAGGAGGATGCTTCAGTCCGGGGTCAGCTGTGATCTCATGGCTAAGAAGGAAGTTGTCCAGTGTTGCTCTAAGCATTGCAGAAGCAGAATATATTGCAGCTTGTTTCACCGGTTGTGAATCCACATGGATTGAGAAGTTGTTGTCAGATGTATTCGATCTAGGGATGGATGTTACAGTGATTCTATGTGATAACCAATGTTGCATAAATATGACAGAGAACCCCGTGTTCCATGATAAGACAAAGCACATAGAAATATGATACTTCTACATTCGTGACATGGTGCAGAAGGGAGCTATAAAGCTCCAATATGTGAGCACATATGAGCAGGTTGCAGATGTGTTGTCTAAGCCTCTATCTCGTGTGAATTTTGAACACTTTCGAACTAGGTGTTTTTCGTAAGGACTTCCTTCAAAAGGGGGAGTAGTATTTATGATACTATGGTATCCCTATCACAACAGGTAGCTCATTTGGGATTGATCATCTTTAGACTTGATCTCATAATTCCGAAAGGAAGGATCGTCTTAAAATGTTGATCTTGATGGACTTGATCTCGTAATTTCAAAAGGAAGGATCTTCCAAGATGCTGGTTGATGGACTTGATACCATCATTATGAAAGGAAGGATAATCCAAGATGTTGGTTGATGGACTTGATCCCATAATTCCAAAAGGAAGGATCGTCCAAGATGTTGGTTGATGGAATTGATCCTATAAATCCGAAAGGAAGGACCGTCCAAGATGTTGGTTGATGGACTTGATCCTGTAATTCTGAAATTAAGTATCATCTAGAATGTTGACTGGAGAACTTGATATCATAATAAGGAAGGGTCGTCTAAAATGTTGGTTGGAGATCCCACAATTCCAAAATGAAGGATCACCCATGTTGGGTTTGATCCCATATTTCCAAACTGAAGGATCGTCCTATGTACGTATGTGTTAGCTGTGATTAGTACCGGTAGCTCCGTAAAGACTTGATCCCATGATCTAGAAAGGAAGGATCGTTTGAGTACCACAGTTGTGTTGTCCATGATCTCGAAATTCTGAAAGGAAAGAATCACCTGTGTTGTCCATGATCCCAACATTCCAAAAGGAAAGGATCGCCTGTGTTGTCTGTGATCCTGAAAGTACGAAAGGAAAGGATCACCTATGTTGTCCGTGATCCCGAAATTATGAAAGGAAATGATCACCCATGTTTTCCATGATTCTGTAATTCTGAAAGGAAGGATCATGTTGGTTGTTGATACATCTGCCTCATTCTGTTGTCATAGATGATGTTATTCCATCCTTGAGTTGTTCATGATGATGTTTCTATGTCGTTGTTGTTACCCCATCTTTATGCTGATGAGGCAACCTCGTGCTATCCTTGTTGTTGCTATTCCATCTTTATGCTGATGATCCAACTTCGTGTTGTCGTTGTTGTTGTTATTCCAACTTTACGCTGATGAGTCAGCCTTGTGTTGTTGTTGTTAGTGATGTATCCGTTTTTATATTGAAGATGTTGGTACTTCAGCTATGTACTGAAGATGGCAATGATGATGTTCCAAAAGTTCTATGCCGATGCATATGATGTTGATGCTCCAGTTGCACGTTGTAGGTGATGATCAACTTCCATGCTATAGATGACGATGCTACATCCCAATGCTACATATGATGATGTTCCAACAGATGATGATGATGCTCCAACTCCATGCTGCTGGTGATAATCCAATTCCATGCTGCAAATGATGATTCTCCAATTCCGTGGTGCATATGATGATGTTCTAGTAGATGATGATGATGTTGCGGCTCCATATTGCAGGTGATGATCCAGTTCCATACTGCATATGATGATGCTCTCTCTCCATGATGCACACGATGATGTTCTAGTTCTATGCTGCAGATGATGATACCCTAGTTCCATGCTGCAGATGATGATACTCCAACTCCATGTTGTAAATGATGATGTTGTTCAAAACTTCCGATCTATAGATGTACTAGACAATGTTCCAAAGGATGATGTTGATAATGCCTCCTCCCTCCTTCCGATGATGTTGTGTAAAGCCACACCAATAGTTGTTGTCGTCGGTAGAATACCCTTCTTGTTAAGGGGGAGTGTTAAAATAATGTAACTTCGAAGAATATTCTACTTGTACTTTAAATTATTATTATTCCTCCTTCAGGAGATGTCACTAATGTAAAAGGTCATGTAAAAATCATGAGGTAAAATCTCCATTGTAAGTTGGGTCAATATTACCCAAAAAAGAACAATATAATTATTATTGTGAGTTTACCTAGGTAGGTCGGCTCTGTCAGTTGGAGGTCGGCCTAGTTAAGGTAAAATGCCAATTGGGAAATTAGTATAAATAGGGAGGTGCCCTCCCTCATTTATACACACTTACTCACTCATGTATTGCACAAGAGAGATAAAGAAGGAAGGACAAAGAAGGACGAGGACAAGTGTCTTTGGTGTTTTGGCTCTAATGCTTGGGGTTTGGTGTCTCTCTCTCGTATGAGACCTTGTTCTTTGGTCATTGCATTCTGGTAATCTATATTGAGGAAGTTTTGCTGGGTTTTTCCCTTTTGGGTTTCCTAGGGTAAATTGTTATGTACCTTGTGATTGTGTTTCTTTCAGTGATCCTCTTTATGTTGTTATTGTGAAAATATATTAAATGCTTATGAAGTTAGGACTTAAGCTATAACATCATATAAAAACTTAACAGTGGTCCAACCATGAGTACAGTGATCCATGACAATGCTGAAAAATTAAAGTGATTCTTAATGCCATTCTAAGCCTTTAAGGGGATTTTGAATATGCCCCTCCATCCATGAAAAAAAATGCAAAAGCATCAAAATCTCATCAGAGAAAAAAGCAAAGGGGATATATAACCACATATTCTTCTTAAAATGGCTTGGGGGTAGAGCATTTAGGTAAAACAAGTGTAAGAGGGAACTCTGTTGAGGCTATGGATGCCTATAAGTAATAGAGCCATGCCCGTGGTGTTAGATATGAGGACCACTCATCGATGTTTAGTCATATTGCGAAAGAGTTCCCCTGTGGTGGTGTGCCGAAGTAAAACATATGTACGAATACAATAGAATAAATGAACCTTATATATTGGCTTACAAAGAGTAATTGTAAGATTACCTTCGGAATACTATTAATGGTTCAAATACTTTAGGAAGAAAATTCTTATTGAGGTGGAACCCATGGTTATGGGAATAAATCGTATTTTATAAAAGACTTTAGCTTAAGCACTCTAATGCACGTCAGCCTTTGCGTGTCCTCACAATACATAAATAACTTGTTCATATGGTACATTACAATTTGTCGTGCTGCAACAACTCCCCCTTCATTTTCTAGCAAGTTAAGCCCCCCATTAAACTTTGAAACTCTTACCTACTTCTATTATCAGATCCTACTTTTGGTTTATAGTCCTGGTTTGGGGTCCTATGGTTAAGCAACAAACTATATTATGATGCCTATAATTGGTCTTTTCATTCACTCATTGGGTGTTGTTTTCATAATGGGTCACGTATTTGATTAGGATATCCTAGCTTGGTTTATGGTCCTTGATGCTCGTTTGATTATACATATGCCCTCTGGAGTATCCTCAAGATGATTTATGATGCTTGAACTTGATTCTTGTTTGTATATATTCGATGCTTGCTTGATCAATGCTTATTTGGATCTTTTAATGTTTTCCATGTTTGAAATGCTTGGTGATTTGTGAGTCCGACTTTGAGCTTAAAAGTAATGATTCATGATTTAAAAGTAATGAGGGCAAATTATGGACCAGAAACCAAGAGATGAGTCATGAGACGTAATTAATGATGCTTATGCAATTTTTTTTCATTTTTTTTCCAACTTGATGATATCATCAAAGACCTGTGCTTTGTGCTTTAATCATAAGTTATTTACAAGGAGGAGGCTTGTGGCGTGATCATGGGATGGATTTGGAAACCATGTGTCAAGTGATATTATATTAATAAATTGTGTCATGCAAACTCACTTTACCTTATTAAAGTTACAAGTTCCGTTCTTTGATTGACTTAAAGTGAATATCGATTTTTTTTTCAATGTTTTGGTTACATTATCAATTGAGTTAATGGAGCGTTTTAGGATAACAAATAAATTAACAATTTATTTGATAAAAAAATTATGTCATAAAAGATTTTATATTATTTCTTATATTTTATGGTCCTATAATAAAAATAAACATGATACTTTTCATTTTTGAAGGTGTCCAAACTCATCCCAAACATTCCTAGTTGTTGAAACTGAAATCCCATACTTATAAATATGAAAATGAAAATGCAAATTAGTTTTGGCCACGGATAGGTTTACTTATGTTTGAAACATTTATTAATTGACCTCAAACATAAAATATAGTCTATTTCATTTTAAAAATGAGTTTATAAATACTTTGAATAAGTTTAAAGGAATTTGGTTATTATGCATGTTTCATTACTAGCATAGTTATAAGTCAAGTGAGAGGTGAATATTGGTAGGTGTAGTTAGTCTTTTAATTTTGTAGAGATGCACGACTATTAAGTAGCATAAATTCATTTTAAACCCGGATTTATCAAGAGAGGGATCCAATTTCTTGGGGTGTACATTTTTTTACCATTTGGATTCTTTTTGGTCCTTGATAGATTTTGGTTCAAAATGGATCAATGCTAGTTTAATTTTTTTATATTTCATTTAAGTCGATATGCAATTTATATTTTTCTTTTTTTAATATTTTTTTATTTATGTCGGATAGCATAACGTGACAGGATCACCCTTCGACTGGGTTAGAGAGCACTTACCTTCTCTCGATGCAAACAAATACTAAACATTAAACTGATTACCAATCCTTATAAATATCCATTTAAATTATAGCATAAATATTAAGCTAAGAAAAACACATAAAACAATTACTATTTAATAAACAAAAAAAACAAAAAGTACAAAACTTTAGTGAATTATAGATTTATAAATAATTAAATAGTGAATTTTTAACTGAAGCTTATTTAAATCTTAATTAAGATGCATTTAAGCATAACAAGATACGACGAGCATGAAATAAATCTCCGCTGTATTCTTGTTACACTCGAGTTAATATTTTTGATTAGTTCAAAGAAATCCAAAATATAAAATAATATCTAAACAACTATTATTAATGAAAAAATTGTCATAATTTTTTTATATTATTTCTTATAATTTCTCGTCCTATCATTAAAAATGCCATTTCACAATGAAACATGATACTTTTCATTTTTCAAGGTATCCGAACTCATCCCAAACATCCCTAGTTGTTGAAACTGAAATCCCATACTTATAAATATGAAAATGCAAATTAGCTTTGGCCACCCATAGGTTTACTTATGTGTCAAAACCCCAAATTTTCACAATTTTTTTTTTTAATGCAACATAAATTGTCTACAGTCACAGTTTGATAACTACTAGCGGCTAGCGGAAAAATGGAACAGTTAACAAAAGTAATGATTAACTTCAAACACATAAAAACTAATATTACTTTAATTTTGATATGTTATGTAACTGACCTGCATTCAGTTACTTCTAGTTGTACTGATGATTTGATTTTGTCAAGTAGGTGAGAAGTTATGTTCTAAACTGGGGCTTACTTAGCAATTGCTAACTTAGCTGGATTTCTGGATCTTACAGGTTCAATAGGTAAATTTTGAACAAGTAGGAGTTTATTAAAGCGTTATTTCCAGATGTACTTCTTTAGCATACATAAAATGCTAGAGTAAATTTTGCTTAATAGAGTTCAAGGATACTACGAGGTAAAGTAACTTTCTTTGTCATTTTTGCATCTATGAAAGCAATTTAGGTTTAGTAGTAAAGACTAACATCCTTGATCTACTACTGTCTTCCACCAGCATGATTTAAAAGTTATAATCCAAGTTCTTCATAAGTTTTACTGATGTGCATAGAGCTCATAATTTTATATAAAGATGCTTTTACTGAAACAAGTATTTACTACAATTGCGATGTATAGTATCTAAATGTTGTTTTAAAAGCATGAATGCCAATCTAACGTCTTCAAAAGAAAATCTTAGATTAGATTACTTAGCTCCACACTTAAATTCTGCTCTAGTAGAGAAGAATCATCAGCTACAGTTATAATGTCTACTTGCATTAAAAGTCATCGGGCTTAATTTCAACCTTCCAAGTTCATCATGTCACAAGTAATGTAGTAAAAATTACATTACCATATCATTTAGTAATATCAATAAGTGATACTATTTTTAACCCTGGATAGTTTTACTATCTTTTATGTACTAAGTCTAATCTAACATTGGTTTGATTCATTTAGAGTTTTGGTTCCTC
>LPNX010701415.1:223768-301971 GCA_001517045.1 Pseudotsuga menziesii
ATAAATTGATTTGTTTTACCCACCAGTGTTTACTTAACACTAGTTCTAACAACATAGTCATGTAACAATATGTTTGTATAAATGATTAATAATAGTACTATGAACTTATGATCAAGGGTAAATACTCTACTAAAGATCTTTCCATAGTTGTTATAGCAACGAAATATTCCAAGATTTTCATAAAATAAAGGTTAACGATGTAGCATATGTCTTGTTCTTTACCATTGCTTGACTTATGGTTTATCATTGTAATGATATATTTTTGACTTTATAACTAACATTATCATTGTGGCTATTATTTAAATCATTGGCAATGATGAGTTTTATCCGACAATGCAGGAGACTATAGTGATCGACCCACTAATGAGTAAAAATTTCAGTGGCACGTGGAGTAGCCTCCACCATGCAATGAACGATTTAAAAGCTTGCAACGTAACCCTATCTCCTTCATTCATCATCAAGGGTTTGGATTTGCACTATATGGTTTCTCTGCGGCCATGAAGGCTCACTTGATTCTCGTTTTACAGCTCCATTAGTGTGTAGTGAAGTGCTACAACTCTTGTGAAAGAGTTGAGTGATGCACAGCTCGTATCGTTTTTTCTTTCTGCAAGTAGTATATTGCTGTGAGAGTGGTTTGCTCTGTCAATAGTTTTAGAGTGTTGGTTCCTTGCATGGCCATTTCCATAGCTTTAACTTGCTCCATCGTCGATGTTGTTTGGATTGTGAACCCCACTGCCTCTGTCACAGGTTAGCATGAGGGTTTTTTCTTCAAGGTGCTGTTCGTTGTGCTGGTTCGATTACCTCCTCAGCTCTGGAGTTCTTTGCCTTCAGGTATAAATTTTACCCTGCTATGATTTATAAAATTCAAAATACAGTTTTAGTATTAGAATATACAGGTTCTAACTAAAGTATTCGGTCTCGCTTGCAGGTTATAGTTCATATTCAAACTTGGAAGAATCCTCTCCAACGTTGGATTGACTTCAAGACCAAATGGGTAAGTATCGGTTAAAAGCGTAGCATCTCCCTGCTTGTAATGGTTAAGGGAAAAAGGGTTTTCAGTTGGAAAAGAAGTACGGATTCGGTTCCTCCATTGCTTAGATACTTTGTTTTTAGTTATTACTTAGTTTTTTTGTTAGTAAAACCCTTGCCTGTCACAGGGTAACTCCGGCTTCTATGCCGTGACTTGTATTTAGATTTCTTGACTTGTAAACAAGAATTACAGCCTTATGGCTAAGTAATATCATACTTTGTTTCTTAAAATGTGGAGGTTCTCCTGTCTTCATGGTTTTAATAAGTTGTTTTTCAATTTTTGTTTACAAACCCTCGCTACGGTGCTGGGTAATACCGGCCTTGAACTGTGTGATGTATTTTGGTTATGTCTTAAGACCTATAGCCTAACAATGTAACACATTTGGTTTTAAGAAGGATTTTAACTTCGAACTCAGTCTCGTTTATGCAATAGTTTTGTAATCCTGTAAGTTAAAATTGTGTGTAATTAGGGTCTTTCCTTCTTTGACTGTTAGTGAAGATAAATACCGTTTAAGTTATCTTTTGTAAGTGATTATTATTAATGTGAGGACTGTAGATCAGTCGTAATGTAAAATTTGTATTTTTATACTTACCTGTTCAGAATATAATAGTTAGGGTTTTAATGGAATGAATCCCTTGTATAATTATACTCTTAATTTATTATTACTTAGGCTCTGCTTCTTGTTTATTCGGTTTGGCGATTACAGGTGTGTGGTGGTATTTTAACTTGTTAACTGTAACGTATCTTGCTTATTTATAAAAGATTTTTGTTTTAAGCAAAGACTGTAAATAGTCTTAAATATGCTTTGAAATCTTTCTGTAAAGTTTATTTATATAGTTTTCAATGTAAATGGATTAAAACTTAAGTAAATTAAATTAAAATTCAATAGTTTTGAAGTTAGGGTTTCGACCCTGAGGTTCTTCCTCCACAAGTTATAAGCCTTTCTGGTAATATAAGTAGTTTCTAAATATGTAATTATTTAGTTTTATATTAATTATTGTTTATAATTACATTGTTTTTATTTACTATTCTGTCACATAGAATTTATTCAAAGTTTTCTAAAGGATAGAAAGTAAACTCTATAATTCTGTTTACTCTTTATAAATCAAGAATTTTTAACCTAACCCTATCTAGTTTATATTAAATAATACTTCAAGATTTAGTTGATATTGTTAAAAGATAAACTGTGTGGTTAGTAGCTTGTTTATATACTTAACTGTATACTGTTGCTGTAAGTCTAATATAGTTTACTGTTTCTTTTCTATATTTCATTTAGTTATACTAAGTAAAAACAGTAAACACAAATAAATCATAATAGTGTTTTTCTTTCATAATAATTTAAACATTAAAATGATTTACTTTGCTACTTACAAATACACAATCCTACCTACTATTTTCATTCTCTTATCTACTTAAAACATTATGTATGTGCTAGAGTACGACCTGGTCTCCAGGTGTGGAAAAACACAGTCCAGAAATTGATTCTCATTCTATTTCATTATTTCCTAAACCAGTTTCATTTCTATAACAATCTAATAAAAATATTAAATCTAACATTTCATAAACTCTAAACTTTTAACTTTCATTTAGCAAATAAACTAATAATCCTTAATTAAAACAGTAAACTCAAATAACATAGAACCTGTTGAGGACAGACGACAACAGCTTTAGGAGGCCATTCCTCCCTACCAATCTCTTGGAGAGCGCTCAAACAACGCTTCCTCAGGACCCTTGATCCTATTCTTGGTCTTCTTGGCTAAGAATTGGTGGAGAATGCAAATAGTATAACCCTCTATCAGCTGACTAGTTCAATATCTCAATAAAACACTCTGCACTCAGCAGTATGATCTTTAGCTTTAAAAGCTACAACTAAACCATTCAGCAGTTATCCCCTCAAACACTTTCCATATTTCCCTTCCATTGAATTTCTCTGAAGTACACACATTCAACTTGAATTATCACTTCTGTAGAATGAGCAGCCTCAGCTCTCTTCAAAGGATTTTTTATAAATATTGCCTAGGTCTTTTGGGTGAGTTTTCATTAATTAAGCCACCTGCTCTGATTCCACTTTCTTGGGGAATCATGACCCCAAATGTAGGGAGGTTTCCACCTACAATAGTTGGAAGTGGTTTGAGGATGCTGCCACCTGTTAGTTTGCTCTCCACCCAGTCTCGTCCACCAATTTGACCAGTAAAAACTCTTTTAACAACTCTCCTAAGCTGTTGTCTCCTCATTTATTTATTTATAATAAAATATTCAGAATTTACATTAAATATCCTTGACCCTGCTGAGTCATCAATTACAACTTAGAATAAAAATTAACATATTGTCCTCATTAATATCAAATAATGTAATTTTTTTTTGCAAAATTGGGGTATGTGACATACACACCCCCTTAAAGTATAACATCATCCTCGATGTTATTTATTCTTCATCCTTAGAATTCCCCTGGAACAGAATTGGATATGCATCCCGCATATTACTTTCCAATTCCCAGGTGGCTTCCTTTGGACTAAGGTGCTTCCATTGCACCTTCACCTGACCAATGGTGCGGTTCCGAAGTGTGATCTCCCTCCGCTCGAGGATACAGTCTGGTTCCAGATCATAAGTTGCATAATTCTTTTTGTAAATTTTAATTTCCTAGACTCATAAGCAATAACATGTCCTTCTTGAGTCAATACTTTGCCTAAGCGATCATTGCAGGCGTCAGTACACACTGCAAAATCTTTATTTGGATCAACTATTCTTAAATTAGGTGCACTGGTTAATAAAGTTTTTAACTTTTTAAAGCTATCCTCACATTTCTGGTTCCAATCAAATTTCTTTCTTTTCTTCTGCAAAGAAGTTATCAGATTTGCGATTCTTGAAAAACCTTCAATGAACTTCCGGTAATAACCGCTAATTCCCATGAAGGATCAAAGATCAGTTACATCCTTAGGAACCGACCAATATTGAATCGCCTTTATCTTTTTGGGATCCACCGAAATCCCTTCCTTAGTCACCACATGACCTAAGTACTGAATTTTATCCTTAAAAGAAATCACATTGACTAAACTTTGCAAAGAGTTGATGATCTCGTAACTCTTGCAAAACAATTTTTAAATGTGCTTTACGTTCTTCTTCAGTTTTCGAATAGATTAATATGTCATCGATAAAAACGACCACAAAATTATCTAGATACTTATGTATAACGTTGTTCATTAAACACATAAAAACAGCTGGGGCATTAGTAAGCCTGAGTGGCATAAGGACAAACTCATAATGGCCATATCAAGTTCTAAAAGCTGTTTTAAAGATGTGTTCATCTTTAATCCTAACTTGATGATATCCAGACCTTAAATCGATTTTCGAAAACACCGTGGCTCCACGTAGTTGATTAAACAAATCATCTATGTGAGGCAACGAGTATCTATTTTTAATAGTAATCTTATTCAATTGATGGTAATCTATGAAAAGTCGCATGGTTTCGTCCTTTTTCTTAATGAAGATGACAGGTGCCCCCCAGGGAGACACACTGGGTCGTATATACTTCTTGTCAATAAGTTCTTTTAATTGTGATTTAAGTTCATTAAGTTCAAGTATGTTCATTCGATAAGGGGCCTTTGAGCTGGGTACTGCACCAGGTACCAGCTCAATGGTAAAATCTAGTTCCCTTTTCGAAGGTAGTCCCAGAATTTCTTCCGAAAATACATCAGCATACTCTCTTAAAACTGGTATGTCCTCCAATTTTAATTTGTCTGTTTTATTTAGAGTTTCCTCATTAGTTACTGTTACTGCATAAGCACCTTATAACCGAAGGTCTGGGGTTACCAACATACTCTTAAAACTTGCAGGCAATCAACTTTAAAGTACATAAAGGAAACAAGAAGATAGGATAGACTCACCTGATTCACGACAGTTGATCTAAGCTTTGTCTTCTCCTGCTCTGCTTCTCCTCCAAAGCTTTTAGGGATGTTTCTCCTTCACCTGTAAAGAGAAAATCCTCCAAGTGCAAGCTTATACATGTATATAGGGTAGGTTAGATAAACAGTATATAGAGTGCTTAATCATAAATATTCATCAAACCATGATACATGAAAGACATTCAAAACACATTTGGAATAAGGATTCTCCTTATTAACAATAGTGAATGAGTTAAGGTTACAACCCAATGCCTAAAACAAGGACTCCTATGCAACCAAAGAGTTCTAAGTTCTGCTACTCCAAAGACTTCTGAATAGATACGACCAGCATAAATTTGCTCTCAAAGTATGATTTATTAATACCCTCCCCAAGGCCTTTATTTATACTTAGTGAAATAAGGTAGTTTCGAGGGTTGAGGAGGTTGAGACAGTTAATATGGTTATAGTTAAGGGCTTAACAAATCTCAAATAATTGCGATTTGTTATTTTTAATGTCAAAGGAAAGCGTACGTGGGTATTGATACTGGGAACCCGTGTATGACACGTGAGTTTCTCTAAGGGAAACCCGCATACAGATCTGTATGCGGGTTGCAATGAAAAATACTCGTGTATAGTACGCGACATGCTGTAGGAAAAGTCGCGTATGTATGCGGGTTGCTTATAGGAAAAGTCGCGTACAACAATTGACATATTAAAAGGTAAAAATGACAAGCTGGATGGATAATGAATGTATTTCATAACATGCCCATCTATAGTGTTTTAAGTAACCTTCAATCCATAAATGTCCTTTTGTGCGCCAACATAGGAAATGTCGGCACTCAGACGGAGAAGTGCCATTTTGGTAGATAACAGATGCCCCCTAATGTGTGAGGTCAGAGAGAAGCGATGGCCGAAATACATTATAATCTTTATCTTTGGAGAACTCAGAAATCCAATGGAGTAGAGGTAGTACCTGAAACAAATACATAATAATGTAATATGCAAAGTCATCTCTAAGGATGCTATGTTCAATATACTGGAACACTAGCTCCTTTACAATATTTGAGTACATCATATGATACAGGTACAAGACCACGTATATTACAAAGGTGGATCGAAGCCACAATATACAATAATGATGAGTCTTCAAAAATCTGGAAGCTGTGGGCATAAATGGAACATAATCTTGCGCAACTTAGTCCATAGATGAGGAACTAAGGTCTTCATATGCAATCCCAAAGAACTAGTACAATCCAATCCATGTGAATAAATGTAGGCTGAAGTTGAACATGGAAAGGATTCAAAAGTTTGTTAATCAATAGGTGATAATAGACAACTGAAGCAAAGGAATTCACCAATGATAGAAGTGAATCCTGAGGTACTATCGTCAAAACTCTAGGTCTTCGTCATTAGGAAGTACTGAAATGGAACCATACTGTGATAAGGAAGGCAATAGGTCCTCCAATGGATCACAAGCGTGACTAGGAACTGGGAAAAGGAAGGGAGACACAAGAGATAATAGATATAACAATGATGGGATCAGGAAAAAGATCAAACATTGGGTTGAGCCCTTGAACTGTGAGCACGACACAGAGATGACCCAAGGTAGCTTTTAACTTTATAGATAGAATGACTAGACTTATCTATCATGTAGGAGACATGATCAGATTCCCCAGGTATAAGGGACAAGAGGAGGAGTAATAAACTCGAAGTAATAGCTGAACTGAAAGTGAACACTGAGACATGGGTATCGAAAAAAACAGAGAGTGCTATTTTGCAAGGATGACATGCTGCCACTAACTGAAAACAAGAGAAAACTTCTTCCTTACCTTCCCTGTTAAATTTTAACGAGTCCAGGAAAGTCAACTCGGATCTCTCTTCATTTTTTAACAAGCGTGAAGAGAAGAGAAAATAATGCTTGATAGTGTCATTGATTCGTGGATTTAATGAGCCCGAACTAGTACATGCTTAGTTGGTGTTTTCACATTTAGAGTGTCTAAAAACTCCAAATAAGACTCCAGGGGGTCCTTTTTAGTCCAATTTAGTCTCTTGAGGCCGAAAAAGTATAAAACACACCACAAAATAACTCTCTTAACTTCACTTAGTCAGGGAGGCCCGAAAAAGGTTAAATTACCACCTACCCAACACTCCTTCTAGAACAACATGAATAACTTGAGTTTTATGAGTGTGAAGGAAAAAAAGATCACTTGGAATGATTGATTTGAGTACAAGAAATGGGGCTTACAACAATAAACTCGTTGCTTTGTTCTTTAGTGTTTAACGAGCATGACAAAGACACAAAGTACACTTGGAATCTTTTTCATGTTTAGGTCTAGAGCACGAAAAAGAGAAAACTAAGCTCATACTGGGAGTTCCTTTTCCGTAAATTTAGTCCCTCAGGTCCAGAAAAGTGATAAGCCTATGCCTGAGAATACTCTTCTCAATTCGAATAGAAAAGAGAGGGATCATATCTTGTATTATTCCGCATGGTCTGAGAAAGAGATAACCTACCACCAATGCAGATGCCCATTCACATATTCTTAACGAGCTTGAACGGACAAGTTAACTCGGTAGTCAAGTCTGTTTGTAAGGATTCGGACCTAGGCCTAAAGAAACTCCATAAGGGCAGGGAGTCCTATAAAGGGATAGATTGTAAAAAGAGACTCAAAAGAAGCTCTATTTGGCATGAAAAATAGCTAAGAGGATACCCCTAGACCTGAAACAACTGCAACATGAGTATCAAAAGACAACATAGGTTTAAAAGGAGGATACTCATGAAAAGAAGGTCTTATCCACGAAAGGACAATGGTAAAGATAGGGAGCTAATGGTTTAAAATACCATAGTCCGTGGAAAAATGTTAATTGCTAAGGTTAACGTGGATTAAGTATAGATGCAAAAATGCATTGGAAATGTCAAAACCACCCTATAGGAGCAAAAAACACTTTGTAATGATGAAAAACCTGTTACAAGGCAAAAAGAGATATGGTATTAGTTGAATACATTTTGAACTATAGGAAAAAACCCACTTTTAGAAATATAATTTCTATAAATAGTTCAAAAATTAAAACAAAACTCACCATTTTGATTTTATGCCATAAGAAGCAAGTTTTTACCTCTACCTTCATTCGATCGGTGTGGACAATCTAGTGGACAAAATCCGATTCCACAAGTTGCAGGTAAGGCTACACCCCGAGCTCTTCAATTTGATCCTAGCAATTTTCAAATTTGAGTCCCAATTTCATTGTTTTAAGCATCCTAAAGCATAACACAGTGTGTACACGGGTTCACTGTGTTGAAACTCGCGTACACACATTTTGTACATAGGTTGCCTTTAGAGACAGTTGCATACAGTACACGACATGTCTAACTAGACAGTCACGTGTACTGCATGAAGGATAAAAAGCTAAATTAAGGCAAAAATTTTGAAATTTTATATGAAATTGATGATTCATAATGGTTATTTTGCTAGGTGTGAAGATGGTGTTGGAATGGAGGGAACGTGAACATGAGAATATGGACCAAGAAGCACTCCAAAGTGTGGCCACCATACATGCTTTACGAATGAGTGGGTTATTAAAATTATTTTGCACATCACCAATGCAGGCCAATTTCCGTTTATTGGAGTTCATGATAAACTACTGGGATCATGATTTAGGGATGTTTGACCTACAGGGTGAGACTTTGGAAATTACTTCCGAGGACATATATTTTATTTCCGACTTGTCATGACGAGGATCATCGGTCAACTTAGAGGGAACCGATAGGGGCGGTGATCCTTTAAGTGTCCAGAACTACATTGATGTGTATTGCACACCTGGTACCCATAAGAGAGGGAGCTGTGTCCATATTGCACATATCCATGATTTTACACTACAGCTACTGACGAGCACCATAGTGAGGATTGTAGGATCCTCTTTGTTACATCTAGCTACATGGAACCAAATGAGGTTGGCGGTGGATTGCACGCAGGGTGCCCTATATGATTGGTGTTCAGGAGTTGTCCCAATTATGAGAAAACAACTCTCTGATTGCAAGAGAGGAAGGTGGAAGAACTTCAGGTATTCTAGAATATTGGTTTCCTTCTTCTTCGAGATAGTACCAGGGTTAAGCCCTGCCATACCCCTACTAGTCCAATCTCCACGTCAGCCTAGGCTGAGCAGATGGGGAGACATCTTCCTTCGTCAAGGAGGAGGAGGCTCAGTGCAGAGTGTGTACGGTGATGAATTTTACTTATGGTGCAAGCGACAACTACTGGAACTAGAGCAGTTTCCGTATGCCGGAATGGATTTTCGAGGTGATCCAGACCTTGTCCTCCCTCCAGGAGGAGCATGGGGAGAGCTAGGTAATTTTTAATTTTCAAAAGTTTTTTAAATTTTTTATGAATTTTTAAATGATAAATATATACATATGTATAAAAGTCCTAATCCTATAAACATGTCAAAATGCAGATATTGGATTGGTCCACCCTGAGGGGCATCCACGGATGTTTGTTCGTCCTGTCGTAGGCGAAGACCCGGGGCTTATTAGGGTTCTGGAGGGGAAGCTAGCCAAGATTACCCAGAGAGTTCCCACTTTGTAAATACAGCATATCCCGGCCGTCATGCAGGAGTTTGTGGTTGGAGTTCCACCTGTCTGGTTATGCCTTTTGAGGCGAGTGGCCAGAGCAGTTCTTGTGTACATGGATGATGTGGAGGCTGCCAAAGCTGAAGAGGCTGAGGAAGCTAGAGTGCGGAGGGACCATGGGGACCAAGGTGGTCCTGCTTAGATCTAGGACATTTTGATGGACTGCGATCCATATTTTGTATATTTTTTGTATATTATACAATTATGATTGGATCTGAGGATCAGACTCGACCTATTTATGGACAGATACTTACATATATATATATATATATATATATATATATATATATTGTTGTTGATTTATTTACAAGTATTTTTTATGTGCATGCTATATATTTTTATGAAATGTGTGTTAGATGCCAATCTAAAATGTAATTAGCATATGCATCAGTCAATGAATTCTGATTTCTTGGAATGTGATTGAATATAATAAATTCAAAATTTCTTTCCAATAACATAATTTGCATGAACTGACGTAATAGAATAGGGTTTCGCACCTGATAAGCTCGATTGAGCTGGGAAACCACCAGTTGAGAGTCTAGACGGACTTCGAGCTGGGTGATACCACGTGACAAAGCATCCCATAGAAGCTCAATTACATCCCTATATTCAGCAACATTATTATAAGTAGGACCTAAGCAAGTTCCTCCTGCGGAAACTAGCTGTCTTGAGGGAGAGTAAATGACCCACGCTACTGAAGCTAGATTACAAGTGTGGTGACTGGTGCCATCGACGAAACCTAGATAGATCTCAGAAGACATCTGCAAAAACCAGGAGATGGTATTAAAAACAAAACCGACAAAGTAATGTACATAAAAATACATACAATAAAATACAAGAAAAAGCGCTAAGCCTAAGCATAGTACTTTTTCAGGTAGAGCCCATTTCTAGGCTTAGACAGCTTGTTCCCATCAAAATCAATTAACTCATATGCACCCTTCTTTAAGACCTTCGACATGACATAAGGCCCTAACCACATGGCCTTGAATTTTCTTGCCCCTAGGGGTTCTTTGTCTTGGTACCAAAGCAAAACAAGTTCCCCCTCAGAGAAAATATGAGGTTTGACTGACTTATCATATTGATTTTTGACCCTATTCTTGTGAGCTTTATTAGTAGTCAACGCATCTCTATGCCGTTCATCAAGGTGTTCTAAATGTACCAGATGTTCTTCAAGCTCTATCATATTGGGTAACACATGAATAGATATTTTCAAAGATGGGATTTCACATTCAATCAGGGTAATTGCTTCCACTCTGTTGGAGTAGGGTCCCGCAACTACAGGAAAAACTGTTGTTTTGGAATGAGTAAGTCAAAGGTAACAGTACCTGAGCGACTGAGAGGAGAAAGCTCAACCACTGCACTTAAGGCAGCGGCGAAGACAGGAGGGCTCAACTACCCTCATCAAGGAAAAGGAGCAACGAGGCCGAGGTATTGAAGATGAAGGACAGAAAAGGAAGCGGCGCCAGTACCCACGGTCAGCGCCGGGAAGCGTGGAAGACTGCAGGAAGTTGTGGTGTGACGAAAAGTGGCAGTTCGAGTACAGATAGACCGACTGTCACAGTTAGGGTTTTGGGTTACTGTTGGGACAGGCCCACAATGTTGTGATGGCGAGACCTTCGGGCCGCCTATATAAGGACGTATTTTGTATTGTAAAAGGTTAGACATTTGGGTAGTTGTTTAAGCAGTTAGACAGTTATCCTTCTGAGTCATTTTAGCTAGCTAAGTGTCTCTAGTGTCTCAGTATAGTAAGAATCGAGCTCTGGTTCTGTTATTCCATCTGTATTATCTAACTGTAACTAGTAGCCGACTCCTTGAGCATGTATGTAACAATCCACAGGGATTGAACAATCCGCAGGGATTAAGAGAGAGAGAGAGAGAGAGAGAGAGAGAGAGAGAGAGAGAGGAAGAGTATATTGTAAGAGAAGCAATATAAGAAGAGAAGAGATCTAAGAGAGAAGGGCTCCCGACGGTGTGTGCATAGTTACCCAGAAGATCTCAGCTGCATATGAGGTTGCAGCGGAACTGTGTTCACTCTCCCAAGTTATAATATATAAACTAGTTCCTATGGACGTAGCTTCTACCCTGGAAGTGAACCACGTAAAATTAGTGTGTTATGTGACTGCTTCATGTGATTGTGCTTTACTTAGTTGCTATCTATTATCTGTTACATGAATGCCATATATCAGTTAGTAAATGTATGTATGTTCTCATTCAGTTACAGCATTATAGAAGGTTAAAGGCGAGTTTAAATGTATCAACTGTCTGCTTATGAGTTTATCAGTGCTTGTTTCACACAGTGATAGTCACTCTGTTAAGTGCTTCCCGTATACTTATTTAGTAAGTTAAGTATAGCGATGTGAGTGTGTTGAACTGTGAAGTTCATGTAAGGTTGTTTAACACCCTGTTGGAGGTTATCTGAGCTATTCCTCCCAGTGGGAAACCCTTTGGACCTTGAGAGTCGCATTGGGCCGTACTATAGGAGATATCGCATTGACAGAAGGAAATATCGCACTGCCAGAGGAGCTCCGGTGCGAGATATCGCAGATGGTGAGAAACACGAAAGGGAGAGTTTGCGCATCATCCTAGTCATTGTGATGCGATAGGAGTCATCCCCTTATCAGAGTCCACGAGGAAGGGAGAACTGCGACTCGCAGAAAGATCTCGCTGGCTAAGAAGAGCCATGAGACACCAGGATGCTACATAACCTGGTTAAGGACACTTGAGTATTTAGCCAACCCATCTAAGATCACTTCGGGTGAGACTTCAAGCTGCTCTGCAGTCTGTTGCTGAAAGAGCCAATGAGTTAGGGGTGTTGTTGGTACATTATAAGTAAACCCGGGTCTGCCCATGGTAACCAAAAAATGGTTCCGTTGCCGGTTTTGAACAAACTAAAGAGCTAATGTTCTATTGGCATCATACTAAAGAAGAACTCAACCAGTGGGTTGGGTCTACAAAAAGAGAATTTGTTGTGACAAAAAACAAGAGTCCTACATTGAGTACAGAGGACTGGTTACAAAAACATATCTTTACAGACTTGCATACGATATTTTTTGCGACCTATGGAAATGAGTTGTATGACTGGGTATCAAAGTTGACTGATCAACATATATTCAAGAAGAAAAGGAACATTGTCTGGACACCGAAGTTGGTTTAGACTGTCAGGAGCATCGATAATCCCATTTCATGAGCAGTGGACTTCTGGCTTGCGAGTGTGCTAGAAGGCTTCATCACAGAGTTTGCAGTCGAACAGAGAAAAAGATTCAGCGAAGCCGAGCGGTACTTCTTCAAAGGATATCATGGTAAGTACCTGAACTCTTTAAATTTGTTCATTAAGATGCTATTACATGAAAAAAGAGTACTTGATGTATATTCAGATGTATAAGTTCAGTACGTGTAATGTCACGAGAGTTTGAGAGTGATTTTGATGAACTTGGATGTACACATAGTGGAAAGAAATATAAAGTAGATTTCAGATCTTCTGTCTTTGAAAACAGTTCAGACAATACTAGAGAACAGAGTCACAGTAATACAGAAAGAACAAAAGGGGGTATCCCTTACCACCCTTACACCCCATAGAAATCAACCGAGACTCAGAATAATCCCGTAGGAACTCCATCTAGTAGCTCACATATAGTACATACTACCGCTACATCACCTACATCTACACCACTAAGTGGTAGTCACACAACAAATCAGCATCCACCACATAGAAATAGAATGGGGGATGATATGAAGTTACCTACCTTTAAGGGTACAGGGGTAGAAGACCCAGAGCAACACTGGTTTCTATGTGAAGCCGTGTGGACCATTAAAGGGCTCCGAGATGATAATATTAAACTTGTACAGTTGGTCACCACACTTAGGGAATGAGCCTTAAGATGGTATATGAAGTATACCTCAGCGATACCCAGAACGCTCGTACAGGTTAGGACCGCCATGATCAAAGAATTTAAGAAACCTAAGTCTGAGTCATAGTGCATTACAGAGATCAAAGACATTAAACAGTCACCTACAGAGTCAATATGGGACTTTGATTAGAAATTCAAAGCTCTCATAGACCAAGTTAGCTTTGAGTTTGCGCCGGAGCAGCACAAGGAATGGTTTATTGTAGCACTGCTCCCCCACATCAGACTCCCACTGATGTAGCAGAAACTCTAGACGCAGGATGACGCGTTGGAGATGGCAATGAAACTAGAGACATCACCTCTAGTTGAGACTGGTACAGGTATGACAAACCTGCAGAACCAGTTAGCTAATTTCACCTTACAGATGCATGAGATTAAGAAAGGAAAAGAGATTACACAAGAAATATGGTGTATAAAGTGTAAAGCACAAGGCCATACTAAAGATAACTATCCAGTATTTGTTGAATATCTAGCAAGTGGGGCTCCTAACCCCTTAGCATAGATGCAAGGGCCGTGGTGTGAACTATGCAGAACAAGAGGAAATCCACCTCAGTAATGCCCTTTACTTCAGAAGTATGTACAGAAACCTAATAACTTATATTGTAACTTCTGTAAGTCCGTAGGACATGATGAACATAATTGTAGAGCTTATGATCTCATGGTTGAGAGAAAACACGACTTATATAGAGTCCAATCAGAGACACCAGGTCCAGCAGCAGGACCACAGCATGAACCAGCTCATGTTGGCCGTGGAGGGGGATTCAGAGGACGAGGCCATGGAGGAGGCTTTGGCCGTGGTGAAGGCTTTGGCCGTGGTCGTGGACCGATCACTTGTTACAACTGCGGAGTTGTAGGACATTATGCTAGGGATTTCCAGAGCCCTACTACCACATGTAACTATTGCAAATCTTACGATCACGCTATAGAAGAATATCCTACCTTGATAGCCAAGATCAGGAAACCTAAGCCAGCAGTACACCAAAACATTCAGCTTATTGCTACTGAGTAGAAGGAACCAGAACTAAGAGTCAACATTGTGACTCGCAGTGGTGCTTCCACCAGTGGGACATCGCCGGATATTGAAAAGAACACAGGTCCGGAGTGGGTGCGCAAAGCCACTACTAAATCAACACCACTCGACCTGCAGAAGAATAAAGAAACATTTCAGGAAGCTAAAAATTTCTTTAATGACCCTACGTAATCAGGATCGCAGGTACAATCGTCTAGGGGCATACCGCAGCAAACACCATGTGGCGTTAGCCTTGTATAGATATCGCAGGCTACCACATCGGGAAGGTGCGACGAGGATGAGTCGACAGGAAGTGTACAATCCTTCCTGCGGAGTTGCTTAAAACTCATGAGAAATGAGAAAGCTACCGGAGAGCTTCAGTGCATCATATATTAGTGTCATTTATCTTCTTCCATGAGTAGTGCATAGCGTGCTGTTCATAATATTATGGGACATACAAGAACAGGAAGAGAGATGCAACTCACAGCACAAATTGGAGAAATCGAAATGGATGAGGTAATCCTAGATTTAGGATCATAGGTAAATGTTCTGACTAAGCAGACATGGGAACAGATGGGTAGCCCTAAGTTAGCCAAATCACCTATCCATATGAGACTAGCCAATCAGCAGTGGGTATCGCCACTGGGTCGATTACCGCAGGTGCCAGTTGACATTGACGGAGTTCGTAGCTTTGCGGACTTTGAAGTTATAGAAATCATTGGCGATAGTAGACCGTACCCAGCGCTACTAGGTATTGATTGGGAAATCGGTAACATGGCTGTTATCGATTTAAAGAAGATACAGATGACCTTTGAGGACAATCAGATTCGGGTCATCGCACCGTTGGATCCTTTTCAGGGTCCCAGATATATTGAACCTATCCGAGCAGAGGATGAGGCACGTAATATGGAGAGCCTCTATCAGATGACGGACAATCAGAGCGACTACATCAATCCAACCGCAGAAGGGAACATTAGTTGGTGATGCAACAAATCATGCGCATCAGACTTGGATGTTGGTCTAGAGAATAGGCAAAACAAACTTTATGAAGTCTCAGCTTGCAGATGTGCGTTTATGACTAAGTCACTGCGATGGATTGGTGCAGAGATTAAGGATACTCCATCGTTTGATGGCTTAGCAGATGTCAACGACTTTTTAGAGCAGTTTGAACAGGAAATTCCTCAGGAGCAGAGGATGTCAGTCATTGACCTTGCAATAAGAGCCACACCTGCAAGATGGTGGCATGCACATAGAGAACATATCGCATCATGGGATGACTTCAAGAGATTGATGGCGATCAGGTTTTCTTATGACAAGGAGTATCTACAGCAGAGGTACACAGGAGAAAGTGACCCCAGGTCACATATTAAAATGTGTGAATAGAATTGGTCAGAAATTTCGGAGGATGAATGGGTTCACCTATTCATTCACACTTTAGACCAAATTCCAAAGAACTGGTACACTGAGACTGAGTTGCGCAGAGGAACCATTACATGGCCACTTATGATAGACAGCTTTGAACTCACTTTCGCTTTTGAATTTGAGTATCCAAGTATTGATAAGGCTCTAGACGTCATAAAGACTAAGATACTTGAGGACTGTACCCTATCAGCACATACTCAACCCGAGTGGGCCATCCAGTTAGAAGATGAGCTCGAGTGTTATAACTTCACAGTAGAACCAGAGGATGAGGATGAGGATCCTTGCAGCATCAACATTCCGGAGTCAGAAGGGACTTGCGATGTTGATGGACCGAAGTTACAGATTCCAGCTATCACAGACCCCATTAAGATTAAAAAGATCAATATTGGCACAGACACAGAAACAAAGTTTGCCTCTATTGGTGACTATTGGGATGATGAAACGGTAGCACACATTGCAGATTTGTTACACGACTATCAGGACTTATTCCCCACTAAGTTCATAGAAATGAAGGGAATAGTAGGAGATCTGGGAGTAATGAGGATACCATTGAAAGAGGATGCTAGGCCAGTCAAACAGCGTCCATACAGATTAAATCCGTGGTATAAAGAAAAAGTTAAGGATGAGATCGATAAGATGCTAGCAGCAAGCATCATTGAGCCCATAGAAGAAAGAGAATGGGTTAGTCCCATGGTCATGCAAGAAAAGAAAACCAAAGGAGAAATCAGAATTTGTGTCGATCTACGTAAACTCAACGATGCATCACTTCATGACCCATTCCCGACACCATTTACTGATGAAGTGTTAGACAATGTGGGAGGACAGGAGGTCTACTCCTTCACTGATGGCTTTTCAGGCTATCACCAGATCAGAATCCATCCAGAAGATCGATATAAGACCACTTTTGCGACAGAATGGGGCTCATTCCAGTATATGGTAATGCCCTTTGGTATTAAAAATGCACCAGCTATCTTTTCAAGAGTAGTAGTTGCTGTATTTAAAGAATACATCCATAAATTCCTAGAGGTTTATTTTGATGACTGGACTGTATTTGGATTAATCAAAAAGCACATAGGAGATTTAAGACTGATGTTAGAGAAATGTAGGCAGTACCAGATTTCTCTGAACTTGAAAAAATGTATATTTTGTACGCCATTTGGTATTTTGTCGGGTCACATTGTTTGCAGACAAGGCTTGATGGTAGATCCTGCAAATATTGCCATCATTGTAAATCTTCCAGCACCCAACTCAGTCAAGCAATTAAGGAAATTACTTGGTCACACCGGGTACTATAGAAAATTCATCAAGGGTTACGCAAAGATCACAGCACCGATGGAAAAGCTGTTAAAGAAAGACGTCAAATTCCTATGGAATGAGGAATGCCAGAAAAGTCTAGACACTCTCAAAGAAAAGATTGTTACAGGACCCATCTTAGTATTTCCAGACTGGACCAAGCCATTTCATGTACATGTGGATGCATCTGGCATCACACTAGGGATCGTCTTAACCCATCCAGGAGAAGGGGGTATCGATCACCCTATCGCATACTCAAGCAGAATGCTATCCAATGCAGAAAAGAACTACACCACTACAGAGAGATAATGTTTAGCTATGGTGTATGCTCTACAGAAGTTTAGGCACTACCTGTTGGGTGCCTCATTCAAGATGTTTACTGACCATTCCACTTTAAAGTACTTGGTCAATAAGCCAGTGTTAGGGGGAAGAATCTGTAGATGGTTACTCCTGTTTCAGGAGTATGATTTTGAAATCATTGTAAAACCAAGAAGATTAAATGCCAGACCTGATCATCTGTCACGGATAGACTCAGGAGAAGAACCAAGTAACCTAGAGGATAATTTGCCAGATGCGCAATTGTTTGCTATTCAGATCGTAGATGAGTACTACGCTGATATCATTCACTTTCTCACCACAAGATGGGCACTTGTTGAGTTTACTAAGCATCAAAAGAAATAGCTAGTTGTTAAAGCAGCAGACTTCACATTGATCGCAGGGCACTTATACAAGTTAAGTCCATATGAAGTCCTGCGCAGATGCGTTATGCCGCATGAGAAAGAGGCCATTATCAGAGAAGCACACCCAGGTGCCGCAGGAGGTCATTTTGCAGGAAAGCCAACTGCTCAGAAAATCTTAGCTGCAGGAATATGGTGGCCTACTTTACACAAAGATACTAAGGAGTTTTGCAGATGCTACGATATCTGCCAGAGGGTAGGAAAACCTTCATGGAGAGATGAAATGCCGCTGCAACCATAGATTATGCTAGGGGAATTTGACAAATGGGATATAGATTTTGTGGGTCCTATCAACCCACCAGGAAAACAAACTGGTGCGAGATACATCATCACAGGAATAGAATACCTCACCAGATGGGCAGAGGCCAAAGCAGTAAGGAATTGTGATGCTGCTACAGTTGCACAATTCATTTTTGAAAGCATCATTAGTAGATTTGGATGTCCAATAATTTTGATGAGCGATCAAGGCACACATTTTTTGAATCACACTATTGAAGCCTTGACAGAGGAATTCCAGATACAACACCATAAGAGCACTCCCTACCACCCACAAGCTAATGGTACGGTGGAGGCCTTTAACAAAATTCTAGAAACTGCTCTTACTAAGATCTGTAACAGCTAAAGAAATGATTGGGACCTCAGGGTTAACACTGTATTATGGGCTTATAGGACTACATGCAAGAAACTTATAGGGAACACACCTTTCAGCTTGGTGTATGGACAAGAGGCTGTTATTCCTATGGAATATATTATTCCCAGTTTAAGAGTTGCTCAAATTACCGGGATGGCTGATACAGACACGATGAATGAAAGACTAGCGCAGCTGCTTGCCTTAGAGGAAGACAGATTCATCGCAGGATTCCATCAGAAAGTGCAGAAGGCACGAGAAAAAGATTGGCATGATAGGAACATTAAGAGTAAGACTTTTCAGAAAGGAGACCTAGTGCTCCTTTATGACAGTAAGTTTATTAAGTTTCCAGGAAAGTTCAAGACACATTGATTGGGGCCATATCAGATTCAACAAGTTACAGAAGGAGGTGCCATTCAGCTCAGCAAACTGAACGGGGAGCTTCTTCCCACGTTGATTAATGGAAGCATGCTTAAGCTTTATAGTGATAGCCACCCCACCTCTCAGGCCTAACTCAGACAGTGTATGAAAGTGCAAATGCCCAGTATAGTTGAAAGGAGGCATCACACCGGGAATTAGTCTACACCGGCAGATATTCTAAGTACAAGGAATTGCATGAGGACGGTTCATTTTGCGCAAGTCATAGGATGCTTGCGGGGAATAAAAATAAAATAAAATTTTATGGAGTAAGTTGTTTTGCGCAGGTGATGCGGTGAGGCATCGCAGCAAGGCAATGTTTCCTCGTGCCATGTAGCCAGTGTTGAAAAAGGATAGAGGGCCAGTAAATTCACCCTCTGACAAGCAGTTAATCCGGATACGATAGGTATCCATTGCCCTAGATTTGGCAACAGTATAATGATCTTTCCTGATTTGGTAAAATCTTCAATGAGACTGGTGCCTGCACACAGGTTTCGAGGGAAATTTGATCGGATTTCAGCAATTAATGAGGATCGAAATGACAGGTGTTGTCTTGTCCATGCAATTAATACTACCGATGGGTCTAGTCTACAGGACCGTTGAGTCATAGAGTATCACCTTTGTTATAAATATAAAGATCATCCATACGGAAGGGTTACTTTGGCAATTTTAGAGAGCTATAGAGCAAGTTGCAGAGTTTTCCTTGTGCAGAGATACCCCAGTTACAGAGTGCTAGTTTTCCCCAATTTCGCAGCCATTGCTCGTCCAGAGTATTGCACCGAGTGGGTTCTGTCCGAGGAGGAACCTTTAGAAGACATTGTGAGACGATTCCAGAGTGGTGGCCTCCAGTCTGCTATGACGACGCCACCCAAGGTTGTGAAATTAGGTGCATCACAGGTCAGACAGGCGCCAAGGATGAGGAGTCAAGCGCAGGATGTAGAAGCTGTCATCAAAGTCTTTGCTGCAGAGAAGCAGGAAGATGAGAAGATCACTGAAGATAAGAAAGCCGAACAGAAGAATGATGAGAAGAAATCTCCAACCAGGAAGAAAGTAAAAATGAGAAAAAGAAGGCAACGGAAGAAGGAAGATGACCTATCTCATCAGCTAAGAGAAGAACAAGAGGTTCCAAAGGTCAAGAATGAAAATATGCAGAACACAAGCGGCGTGAATACCTGGAGCGATTTGCTGAGAAGAAAAGTGAAAGGGAAAACAAACCGAACAAGCATAACTTCAAGATGCAGATAAAGGCTTGTTATCGGAATGGAATTCCTGGTTTGTATACCTTTTGCATAAGAAGGGTCCAGACTGAATGAAATGTTTGAGAAGGCTGGAAGATATAGATTTATATTTCCTCTGTGATACAAGTTCTAACCCAGATAGAGAGGAAAAGATATCTGTGGAATGCTTCTCAAGAGCTTAAGATCCTTCAAAGAGTTGCAGACCCAAGAAAAAACCTATAGGAAACTTTGGAGTATATCAGGTCTTGCAAGCGATGAGAGCGAGAGCACGACAATAAGGGAAGGAAAGATATGAGAGACCTATGAACTAGATTTACAGAAGATTCAAGCATTAGTCAAGCTATGCTTGAAGTGGCACAAGAGTGTGTCGAAGCTATGGAGAAAGAAGTCGCAGGAATTCGACAGAGATTTACAAGGACTTCGCAGGAAGCCAAGGAGAAGCTACAACAAGAGAAACCAGTTGTTAGTGGCTCAGGGGCGAGCCACAAGTAAGTGTTAGGGGACTGTTGGAGTAGGGTCCCGCAGCTACAGGAAACGCTGATGTTTTGGAACGAGTAAGTCAAAGGTAATAGTACCTGAGCGGCCGAGAGGAGAAAGCTCAACCACTGCACTTAAGGCAGTGGTGAAGACAAGAGGGCTCAGCTACCCTCATAAAGGAAAAGGAGCAACGAGGCCGAGGTATTGAAGAGGACGGACATAAAAAGAAGTGGCGCCAGTACCCAAGGTCAGCGCTGGGAAGCATGGAAGATTGCAGGAAGCTGTGGTGTGACGAAAAGCGGTAGTTTGAGTACAGATAGACCGACTGTCATAGTTAGGGTTTTGGGTTACTATTGGGACAGGCCCACAGTGTTGTAAAAGGTTAGACATTTGGGTAGTTGTTTAAGCAGTTAGACAGTTATCCTTCTGAGTCATTTTAGCTAGCTATGTGTCTCTAGTGTCTCAGTATAGTAAGAATCGAGCTTTGGTTCTGTTATTCCAACTATATTATTTGACTATAACTAGTAGCCGACTCCTTGAGCATGTATCTAACAATCCACAGGGATTGAACAATCTGCAGGGATTGAGAGAGAGAGAGAGAGAGGAAGAGTATATTGTAAGAGAAGCAATATAAGAAGAGAAGAGATCTAAGAGAGAAGGGCTCCCGGTGGTGTGAGCGGAGTTACCCAGAAGATCAGCTGCATATGAGGTTGTAGCAGAACTATGTTTACTCTCCCAAGTTATAATATATAAACCAATTCCCGTGGATGTAGCTTCTACCCTGGAAGTGAACCACGTAAAATCAGTGTGTTATGTGACTGCGTCATGTGATTGTGCTTTACTTAGTTGCTATCTGTTATCTGTTACATGAATGCTGTATATTAGTTAGTAAATGTCTGTATTTTCTCATTCAGTTACAGCATTATAGAAGGTTAAAGGCGAGTTTAAATGTATCAAGTGTCTGCTTATGAGTTTATCAATGCTTGTTTCACACAGTAATAGTCACTCTGTTAAGTGCTTCCCGTATACTTATTCAGTAAGTTAAGTATAGTGATGTGAGTGTGTTGAATCGTGAAGTTCGTGTAAGGTTGTTTAACACCCTGTTGGAGGTTAGCTAAGCTATTCCTCCTAGTGGGAAACCCTTTGGACCTTGAGATTCACATTGGGCCATACTATAGGAGATATCGCATTGACAGAAGGTGATATCGCACCGACAGAGGAGCTGTGGTGCGAGATATCACAGATGGTGAGAAACACGGAAGGGAGAGTTTGCGCATCGTCCTAGTCACTGCGATGCGATAGGATTCCTCCCCCTATCAGATTCCACGAGGAAGGGAGAACTGTGACTCGTAGAAAGATCTCGCTGGCTAAGAAGAGTCGCGAGACACCAGGATGCTATAGAACCTGGTTAAGGACACTTGAATCTTTATCCAACCCATCTAAGATCACTTCGGGTGAGACTTCAGTCCGCTCTGCGGTCTGTTGCCAAAAGGGCCAGTGAGTTAGGGGTGTTGTTGGTACATTATAAGTAAACCCGGGTCTGCCCATAGTAACCAACACACTCCATGGACAAGTTGGAAGGGGGAGAAGCCCGTAGTAGTTTTTACATTATTTCGGTACGCCCAAAGAGCAAGGTATAGCATGATGTGCCAGTTAGAACGGGCTGCATCAATTGTACATTTGAGGATGGTCTTCAAAGTCTTGATTACAGCCTCAACCTAACCGTTTGCTTGCGCATAGTACAAAGATGAATGTTCTTGTCTGAATCCAAGCATAGTGGTCAGTTATGTCATCATGTTATTTTGAAAATAATTGCCATGGTCAGTGACAATAACTTTGGGTATACCAAACCATGCTATAATCTGATTGAATATGAAGAAAGCTGCTATTTCCCCGTCGCCTTTAAAAGTAGGCATTGCCTCTACCCATTTCATAAAATAGTCAGCAGTGACAATAATATATTTATGCCCCCCAGCCGAGGCTGGGTTGCATGTCACGTAATCAATCCCCCATTTCATGAAGGGGCCTATCGAGACAACAGGAAACAACGGAGTGAGATGTGACCACATTTTCTGGTGTAAAGCTGACAAGGATGACAATGCTTCACTGCTTCTACACAATCTTTGAAGATCGTGGGCCAGAAATAACCGAAATGTAGTATCTTTTGGGCTATTGCTAACCCAGATAAATGACCCCCACACGCTCCACTATGGGAATCATTCAGGACAATCTCTACTTCCTCATGGGTAATACATCGATGCAAAATGGAATCTACCCCTCTTTGATATAATGTATCTCCTATGATGAGGTAGTTCTTATCATGAAGGTGTAATTTACGTCGTTCCTCCCATGAGGAAGCTGCATGATACTTCAAAGTCTGGAGATATATAAGAATATCCCCGTACCAAGGATCAGAGGTGGATATCAAGAAGATATGCTCATCTAGGAATGAGTCATCTTCAACGACTACATATTCTTCAGTAGTAAATTCTACTATAAGCTCAGCAAAAACTAAGGACTTTTTAGACTTAGCAGACTGAAAATCCAAGTCAAACTCTTGGAGAATGACTATCCATTTGTTGAATTTTCCCCCAACAATCCATCAGGACAAAACATATTAAAAAGGATTCACATCTGCCACTACTGTTGTGGTCCTTAGTAAAATGTAGTGACGTAACCTCTGAACAACATAGACAGCTGCTAAGGCTTATTTCTCAACGTGGGATTACCTGACTTCAGGTCTGGTCAAAGCATGACTAAGATAGTAAATGACATGCTCTATGAGCTTATTGTCCTCCTGGACCAGTACTACCCCAATGGTCGACTCGGACACGGTCAGATACAATATAAAATCCCTAGAGTAATCTGGCGGACGTAGTAAGGGTGCCGACAACAAAGATTTTTTCAATGCCTCGAAAGCGAGTTGTGCAGTTTCATCCCATACAAATGGGGTGTCCTATTTAAGTAGGTGCATGAAACCCTTGGTAATCTTGGCATAGTTAACAATAAAATGTTGAAGAAAATTAGACTTCCCTTGTAGGCTTTGAAGTTTCCTGATAGAACGAGGAGGAGGCAGATTTACAATTGCCTCTACTTTTAATGGATCCACCTGGATGCCTCTATTAGAGATAATGAACCCGAGCAATCTCCCTGACTCGACATAGAATATGCACTTATGGGGATTCAAGCGGATATTATAGTATCTGCATCTCTCAAATATCAACTGTAAATGATCTGGATGTTGAATCCTCTTACGAGAATGTGCAGGAAGATCATCAAGGTAAGGTTCGACAATGGCTTTGATATCATGGAAGGAAAAGTTCATAGCCCGTTGAAAGGTTGCCCAACATTTTTCAATCCAAAGGGAATTTTTTTGTATGCAAAGGTACCCCAAGGACAAATGAAAGCAGTTTTATGTTGGTCTTCCGGTTTTATTTGAATTTGATTGTATCCGAAGAAACCATCCATAAATGAGAACACTTCACTTCCCACACAAGCATCTATAATCTGGTCTATAAATGGCATGGGATAGTTGTCCTTAAGACAGGCTTTATTCAAATCTCTGAAATCAATATAAACGCATATGGTCCCTTGCTTCTTATCAATAGGAACAGGGTTGGATACCCATTCTGTCAGAGCTATGGGATAAATAAAACCAACCTTCAACAGTTTTTCAACTTCAGCCTTCACAGCTACTACTTTACGTGGGTTAACAAGTCTTAACTTTTGTCGAACAGGTTTGGCATCAGGATATGTTCGGATCTCATGTTCAACAATCGATGGATCAATGCCTGGCATCTCCTCATATGACTAGGCAAAGACATCGCAGAATTCCTTAAACAAGGAAGTATATATAGCAATCTCTTCAGGAGAGCATTTTGCACCTATATATATGTTTTCCATGACATCAGGATTTACAAAGATGTTGATAGGTATAGTAGTGGAAATATTTTCCATGTTCCCCTCAGCAAACATTCCTTCCCTGGGTAATGGATTGATGGGTGTATCAACATCTTCTGACAGTCTCATATGAAACTCTTGATTTTCTATTTTTCTTAGTTCTAGAAGAAAATAGGATTGATGGTGAAGATCCTCATAGATCTTACCACGTCCACTCATGGCTTCCAAAATTCCTTCATCAGAAGGAAAAACCATATCTAAACAGTCCATAAAGTGCAAAGAGTTTTCCACCCTTGCGGGAAAATAGACTTCTTCCAGGTCCTCTGAGACTAAGAGGGGATCTAGAATGGGATCAACAGTGGTTTGAGTGATAGCTTGGTAAGCTACTTCCACTGCTGATAAGGGAACTTCTAGTTCATGAGGGGAAGGGAGAACCCAAGGATCAGTCCTATCAACAAACGTGGCTATGGACTTCCCCACACTAATAGAACCAATATAGTTAATTGGGGCTAGAAGATCAAATGTGCCCATCAATGATGCGTACATTCCAGCCCCCAAGCTCTGTGCTGCAGGTTTGACCTGATCAACCAATGGCACAGCGGACTCATTAGACTCTAAACAGCCTTTTCGAGTAAAATCAAGTTGGTCAACAGTAACCAACTTTCCTTCATGTGGAAAAAATACTACCTGAAAGACGGTTGACGCAATAGTGGACATGGCATAAGTCCAGTTTCTTCCTAGGAGAAAATTATAGTCCAAAGGTGCATCAATCACTTCCACCTCAACAGACACTGCTTTCCCTACCAACTTAATTTCAAAAGCCAGTAGGATACCATGCGAACAGAATGACCTTCCATCGAAAGAAGTAAGTATAGTGTTTGACGGGACCATCTCTAGGGATCCAAGAGATTTCCAACAGGACAAGGACATAACGCATGTAGAAGCACCCTCATCAACAACTGCCATTCCAATTGTCTTTCCACCATGGATGACATCTATTGATAAGGCTACATGGTAAGGTAGGCGAATTTTAACATCAGACAAATGAAATTTTTCCATGAGACTCGATGAGTCCATGCTGCCTAAAGCTACTAAGAGGGCATCCCACTGGGCATGACAACTCTGTAACACCTTTAAAGCTGACATTACACACGGGGTTTGGGCTATATCTTCAACCACTGAGTAGTTTGAAGCAGCCCTAGCGTTAGGGTTATGCAAGGTATTCTTGAAGACACCTTTTGGTATCTTCGGCATAGTTTCAGTAGGCTTCTCGATCGTGAGAGGGTTAGAAGTTTCACCTATAGCCTTACCCTTCTCAGAAGCCTCTTTTTCATAGTTTTTATTCCTAGTCTGTAACAAAGTCGACGATCGAACCATGTTGATATAGTTTGGGTCAGGGGCATTTTGAGTGCCCCTTGCTACATTAGAAGTTGAGCAGAGTTCTGCCCTTGGGGAAAAGGATACTTCAGGACAGCCGGTTGTTGAGCTTTAAGCAGCTTCTGGGCTTGTTCCATAAGGGGACAAAGGTGAGTAAGGTGATCCTCGTGGCACAACTTACACGAGAATTTAACCTTCTTCTTTTCTTTCTTGCCCCCATCAGCACTATTCATGGGTTTCTGCTTGTTTTGGTTTCCCTCTCCTTTCTTTACTCTCTTTTTCTTCCCACGGGGCTGTTGATTTCCCTTCTAAGAGGTCTGTGTAAAAACATTTGCACTCTGGGGGGAGGGGGCAGCCTTTGTTGCCTCTGCCATAGACTGCTTGATGGAAAACTGATGAAGTTGTTTAGCCAAAGACTC
Organism: Pseudotsuga menziesii; assembly: GCA_001517045.1. Taxonomy (NCBI): domain Eukaryota; kingdom Viridiplantae; phylum Streptophyta; class Pinopsida; order Pinales; family Pinaceae; genus Pseudotsuga; species Pseudotsuga menziesii. The sequence goes on from LPNX010701415.1 coordinate 250,126, forward strand.
TATGGTGGGAGAGTTTACGGACCCAACCACACCATCAGCATGGAGTCCAGGCTTAGGCTTCTCCGCATCATGGGTAGGCCTCGGTGCCTCAGGGATAATCTCATATAAGATCCCAGATCGTGAATAAATCAAATCCAATCGATGGGCCTTGAGAATGGCTTCTTCTTGATTCGTCAATCCTGAGGTGGATACGTCCTTAGATATGTAGGGAAACAGGGATTTAAGGAACCACTCGAGTAAGAATTCAAGAGGGATGGTGGCTTTTATAAGGCTCTTTCACCTCCTCCACTCTTGGATATGATCCGAGATGTGGGTAGCCTTGTCTGCCTAAAGGTATATAACAAGTCCATTCCGAAATCATATCGGACCGGAAGCTGAAAGTGGCTAAGGAATGCACTAGCCAAGTCCCAAAAAATACTGAAAGTAGCAGAAGGCAACTCAATGTACCATTTTTCCGCGGTACTTGTTAAGGTTCTATGGAACAGCCTCAACCTAACTGAATCTTCATTCAGTGAATTCAAAGAACACCATAAATGAAATGTGGTGGCATGAGCCCTAGGATATTCATCAACTTTTCCCTCAAATTTAGGGATGTCCAATGGAAATTTGGTGGGAACAGGTGGCCACAAGGGGTCATTCCTCACTGGGTCATTCATCAACTTAGAAAAATCTGGAAAGTTTAACGTTGCCAGGAATGGAAGCTTGGGTCGAACTGGGGCACTAAAAGTGCCAATCTGGAGATTCGAGGAACCTGCCCCCGAATGCCCATAAGTAAAGGTGGGGTTTCCCCCTACCACCGGTTGCGAAGTGGATGGATTACTTTGAAATAGATTCCATCCGTAAGCCACAGGGTTGTGAGTGGGAGGTTCAGTATAAGAAGTTTGGTCCATCCAAATTGAAACTGGGGTCTGAAAAATAGGAGCAGGTATCCCTTCGCTAAACTATGAAAAGGGAGAGCTCGTAAACGGGGCCGTGACCAGAGTTTGAAAACTTTGCCCATAAGAGGTATTTTTTCAAACTGCACTCCTACATAAGAAGGTGATGGGCCTACATACGGAGTGGATGGGGGAATGTGCCCCCTATTCTAAGGAAATACTTGGATGAAAGCCAAGGATCCTACTGAACCACTCTAGGCAGTGTATGTGAAGGAGGAAGGAATAGTAGGTATACTAGGAATCCCAGTAACCATGTCACCGAAAGCACCTACTAGGTTTGAGTGAACTAGCAGTTGGACCACCCGGCTCGCTGGAGTCAAAGGCGTAGAAGGTATGCTAGATCTAGGGGCACTTACCAGGGGAGGTAGTACCCCTTCAACCAGAACGACTGAGGTGAAAACAAAAGAAATTTCTCCCGCAGTAAACACAATCCTACCCATAGGGACACCTAAAACAAGTGAATCAAAAGGTCTAACCTGGACGATCATAGGATCGTTTAAGTCAGTTAAGGGTGTGTTAAAATTCCTTGCAAACTCGTCAGTATGCAAGTCTTCTATCTCAACTCTATAAAAATCAAGACAGTTAGCTATAAGTGATGGTTCACCTGGAACTTCGCTTACTCCTACTGGTTCAAATGAACCGTCTGTGTCCAATCTCCGCCTTTGGGGTGGAGGTGGAGGTTCCAATGTGATGAGAGGAGGAAGGTTTTGCAACCTTCTTGACCTTGTTATAGGTTGGTCCTCCACGATTGAAAATTTAACAAATAAAACCCTAAATCCAACTAAACACAGACAAAACCATAGAGCAAACACTACAAAATTTCCTAAAGCCTCAAATAGTCAACAAGGGGGAAAGATATGCTTTCTCGAAGAAAGCTGAAGAATGATTACTTGGCATCCTTGAAGTGGTTCTTAGGCACAAGTGGAGGAATCACCCACTACCCTCCTACACTTTCAACAAGGGTTACCTTCCAAGCCCATCCAAGTTGAACCAGAAATATCCTTATGGTTTACCTAGGTATGAACCCTAAATGTCAAGAGACTAAAGGCTACCTTAGCTATACCAACAGTCTAGGGGGACAGTCACAAGCTTGAATCGTACGCATGGGTAGGGTAGCTGAGCCCAAAACTCTGTCTAGGACAGAATCCCCAGATGCGTAAAAGACCTTATTTATGTTTTGACAAGGAATCAGAGGGTTATCTCCTCAGTCCAATGCCTCCATGCGGCCTCGTGCTTGACTCCCTTTTGAGAGGAGCTTCCCAGATACAATTGATAAAGACAAGGATTTACCTATCGAATGGTCCACTACGTCTGAATTTTAAAACTTATGGGAAGTTTACACTTCCTATCCCACAAGTCTAGCCTAAGCTAGTAGGTGAATGGCCCCTAAAAAATAAAAATTACTAGTAAATTTTAATTATTGCGTTCATTTTAAAGGGCTATTTCTTACTCAAAAGGAAATGGAGTGATGGACTATGGTGTTTTTGACTCGATAAGAAATAAAAAAAGTAAAGGTGTATTTTTTTTTCAAAGCAAATTACCACTACTAAAGCAAACTTCTTTTTATTTTGTAAATATAAATTGATGAACAAATGCAACGATAAAGAGAAACTAAGACTATATTTTTGTAGTTTTGAGATTATATTTTAAAATTGAAATGAAAACTACTTATGCAAAAATCTTGAAAATGTTTTTCTTTTCACTTTTTAAAATGCTCAAACACTACTATGCACCTAAAATGCACTAAACTTGAGTATATTTGGATCAAATCAACTGTATAAAACAAGCAAATTGAAGTAAACAGATTAATAAAACCAAGAATTGACCAACAAGGGAAGACCGGGAACCCTAGCTTGGGCGGGTACAATGACAAGAAAACACTGAAAACACACAAAGGTAAGTGACAAACCAGTCACTATATAAAGATAGACTGGGAAAAACATTGCCCAAAACCTTGATCACTGATTCGGACGAAAACACTTCAACCTATAGCCCAAACAGGAAAACCTACTTCAAAATGCAAACAGAAGACAATCCAAACAAAAGAAACTCAAGGGATTTACAAGAAAGCACAAGGTGTGGCCACTAGGGTCATAAAACTAATAGCACAATGTTTATAAGGAGGGCCAACTAACAAATAGGAATCACAAAAGGACAGGGACAAGCAAACCCTAGCCCAAAAATCCCTATTTCAAGGCTTGTACGTGACTGTGTATAAGGGAAACTCGCGTACTGTACGCGACTATCCTAGAGAGAAGCCCGCATATGCAGGCCTCTGTATGCGACTATGTATGAGAGCAACCCGCGTACAGGTACAATTTTTTTTCAAAAATAAGGAAAATACACAAGGCCTTCAAACACTATGGTAAGCATGAACCAGGACAAAATACCACACACACACTCAAGGCAAATACTGGTCAAGGGTAACAGAAATAACCTACAGCAGTCTGGGATCCCCAGCGGAGTCGCCAGTTCTGTTGTTTAGGAATAAACACCTTATAATCGAAGGTCTGGGGTTACCAACATACTCTAAAAACTTGCAGGCAATCAACTATAAATTATAGAAAGGAAACAAGAAGATAATATAGACTCACCCGATTCACGACAGTTGATCCAAGCTTTGTCTTCTCCCACTTTGCTTCTCCTCCAAAGATTTCAGGGATGTTTCTCCTTCACCTGTAAAGAGCAAATCATCCAAGTGCAAGCTTATACATGTATATAGGGCAGGTTAGATAAACAATATATAGAGTGCTTAATCATAAATATTCATCAAACCATGATACATTAAAGACATCCGAAACATATTTGGAATAAGGATTCTCTTAATTAACAATAGTGAATGAGTTAAGGTTACAACCCAACACCTGAAACAAGGACTCCTCTACAACCAAAGGATTCTGAGTTCTGCTGCTCCAAATAATTCTGAATAGATACCACCAGCATAACTTTGCTCTCCAAGTATGATTGATTAATACCCTCCCCAAGGCCTTTATTTATACTTAGTGAAATAAGGTAGTTTCGAGGTTTGAGGAGGTCGATACAGTTAAGATGGTTATAGTTAAGGGCTTAACAAATCTCAAATAATCGCGATTTATTATTTTTAATGTCAAAGGAAAGCGTATGTGAGTATTGATACTGGAAACCCACGTATGACATGTGAGTTTCTCTAAGGGAAACCTGCGTACAGATCTATACGCGGGTTGCAATGACAAATACTCACGTACAGTACGCGACATGTTGTAGGAAAAGTCATGTATGTACGTGGGTTTCTTATAGGCAAAGTCGCGTACAACAATTGACATATTAAAAGGTAAAAATGGCAAGCTCGATGGATAATGAATGTATTTCATAACATGCCCATATATAGTGTTTTAGGCAACCTTCAATCCATAAATGTCCTTTTGTGCGCCAACATAGGAAATGTCGGCACTCGGACGGAGAAGTGCCATTTGGGTAGATAACAGTTACTTCTAGTTGTACTGATGATTTGATTTTGTCAAGTAGGTGAGAAGTTATGTTCTAAATTGGGGCTTACTTAGAAATTGCTAACTTAGCTGGATTTCTGGATCTTACAGGTTCAACAAGTAAATTTTGAACAAGTAGGAGTTTATTAAAGCGTTATTTCCAGATGTACTTCTTTAGCATATATAAAATTCTAGAGTAAATTTTGCTTAATAGAGTTCAAGGATACTATGAGGTAAAGTAACTTTCTTTTTCCTTTTTGCATCTATGAAATCAATTTAGGTTTAGTAGTAAAGACTAACATCCTTGATCTACTACTGTCTTCCACCAGCATGATTTAAAAGTTATAATCCAAGTTCTTCATAATTTTTACTGATGTGCATCGAGCTCATAATTTTATATAAAGATTCTTTTATTGAAACAAGTATTTACTGCAATTGCGATGTATAGTATCTAAATGTTGTTTTAAAAGCATGAATGCCAATCTAACGTATTCAAAAGAAAAGCTTACATTAGATTACTTATCTCCACACTTAATTCTTCTCTAGTACAGAAGAAGCATCAGCTATAGTTATAATGTCTACTTGCATTAAAAGTCATCGGGCTTAATTTCGACCTTCCAAGTTCATCATGTCACAAGTAATGTAGTAAATATTACATTACCATATCATTTATTAATATCAATAAGTGATACTATTTTTAACCCTGGATAGTTTTACTATCTTTTATGTACTAAGTCTAATCTAACATTGGTTTGATTCATTTAGAGTTTTGGTTCCTCATGGAGACCAAAAGATCACCAACTTTTGAGAAGTTTAACCTACACCATGGCACTATAGACTATATACCAATGTAAGAGTTATTCTAGGGTGTAAATACTATCTATTTTTACTTACATATAGTTGATTTATAAACTAATTTGTTTTACCCACCAGTGTTTACATAACACTAGTTCTAACAACATAGTCATGTAACAATATGTTTGTATAAATGATTAATAATAGTATTATGAACTTATGATCAAGGGTAAACACTCTACTAAATATCTTTCCATAGTTGTTATACCAACAAAAGATTCCAAGATTTTCATAAAATAAAGGTTAATGATGCAACGTATGTCTTGTTCTTTACCATTGCTTGACTTATGGTTTATCATTGTAATGATATGTTTTTTACTTTATAACTAACATTATCATTGTGGCTATTATTTAAATCATTGGCAATGACGATTTTTATCCGACAATGCAGGAGACTATAGTGATCAACCCATTGCTGAGTAAAAATTTCAGTGGCACCTGGAGTAGCCTCCACTGTGCAATGAACGATTTAAAATCTTGCAACGTAACCCTATATTCTTCATTCGTCGTCGAGGGTTTGGATTTGCACTGTCTGGTTTCTTCGTGGCCATGAGGGCTCACTTGATTCTTGTTTTATAGCTCCATTAGTGTGTAGTGAAGTGTTGCAAATCTTGTGAAAGAGTTGAATGATTCACAACTCGTATCGTGTTTTCTTTCTGCAAGTAGTATATTGCTGTGAGAGTGGTTTACTCTGTCAATAGTTTTAGAGTGTCGGTTCCTTGCATGGCCATTGCCATAGCTTTAAACTGCTCCATCGTCGGTGTAGTTTGGATTGTGAAACCCGCTGCCCCTGTCACAGGTTAGAACGAGGGTTTGTTCTTCAAGGTGTTGTTCATTGTGTTGGTTCGATTACCTCCTTGGCTCTGGATTTCTTTGCCTCTAGGAATAAATTTTACCGTGCTATGATTTATAATATTCAAAATATAGTTTTAGTATTAGAATATACAGCTTCTAACTAAAGTCTTCGGTCTCTCTTGCAGGTTATAGTTCGTATTCAAACTTGGAAGAATCCTCTCCAACGTTGGATTGACTTCAGGACCAAACGGGTAAGCCCCGGTTAAAAACGTGGCATCTCCCTGCTTGTAATGGTTAAGGGAAAAATGGTTTTCAGTTGGAAAAGAAGCACGGCTTCGGTTCCCCCATTGCTTAGATACTTTGTTTTTAGTTATTACTTAGTTTTTTTGTTAGTAAAACCCTTGCCTGTTGTAGGGTAACTCTGGCTTCTATCTCGTGACTTGTATTTATCTTTCTTGACTTGTAAACAAGAATTACAGCCTTATGGCTAAGTAATATCATACTTTGTTTCTTAAAATGTGGAGGTTCTCATGTCTTCATGGTTTTAATAAGTTTTTTTTTCCAGTTTTTGTTTACAAACCCTCGCAACGATGCTGGGTAATACTAGCCTTGAGCTGTGTGATGTATTTTGGTTATGTATTAAGCCCTACAACCTGACAATGTAACACATTTGGTTTTAAGAAGGATTTTAAATTCGAACTCAGTCTCGTTTATGCAATAGTTTTGTAATCCTGTAAGTTAAAATTGTGTGTAATTAGGGTCTTTCCTTCTTCGACTGTTAGTGAAGATAAATACTATTTAAGTTATCTTTTTTAAGTGATTATTATTAATGTGAGGATTTTAGATCAGTCGTAATGTAAAATTTGTATTTTTATACCTACTTGTTCAAAATATAATAGTTAGGGTTTTAATGGAATGAGTCCCTTGTATAATTATACTCTTAATTTATTATTACTTAGGCTCTCCTTCTTGTTTCTTCGGTTTGGCTATTACAGGTGTGTGGTGGTATTTTAACTTGTTAACTGTAACTTATCTTGCTTGTTTATAAAAGAATTTTGTTTTAAGCAAAGACTGTAAATAGTCTTAAATATGATTTGAAATCTTTTTGTAAAGTTTATTTATATAGTTTTCAATGTAAATGGATTAAAACTTAAGTAAATTAAATTAAAATTCAATAATTTTGAAGTTAGGGTTTTGACCCTGAGGTTCTTCCTCCACAAGTTATAAGCCTATCTGGTAATATACGTAGTTTCTAAATATGTAAATATTTAGTTTTATATTAATTATTGTTTATAATTACAATGTTTTTATTTACTGTTTTGTCACATAGAATTTATTCAGAGTTTTGTAAAGGATAGAAAGTAAAGTCTGTAATTCTGTTTACTCTTTATAAATCAAGAATTATTAACCTAACCCTATTTAGTTTATATTAAATAATAGTTCAAGATTTAGTTGATATTGTTAAAAGATAAACTATGTGGTTAGTAGCTTGTTTATATACTTAACTGTATACTGTTGTTGTAACTCTAATATAGTTTACTATTTCTTTTCTACATTTCCTTTAGTAATACTAAGTAAAAACAGTAAACACAAATAAATCATAACACTGTTTTTCTTTCATAATAATTTAAACATTAAAATGATTTACTTTGCTACTTACAAATACACAATCCTACCTGCTATTTTCATTCTCTTATCTACTTAAAACATTCTATCTGTGCTAGAGTACAACCTGGTTTCCAGGTGTGGAAAAACACAGTCCAAAAATTGATTCTCATTCTATTTCATTATTTCCTAAACCAATTCAATTTCTATAACAATCTAATAAAAATATTAAATCTAACATTTCATAAACTCTAAAATTTTAACTTTCATTTAGAAAATAAACTAAGATTCCTTAATTAAAACAGTAAACTCAAATAACATAGAACCTGTTGAGGATAGACAACAACAACATTAGGAGGCCATTCCTCCCTACCAATCTCCTGGAGAGCGCTCAAACAACACTTCCTCAGGACCCCCAAGCCTGTTCTTGGTCTTTTTGGATGAGAATTGGTGGAGAATGCAAATATTAGAACCCTCTGTCAATTGACTAGTTTAGTATCTCAATAAAACACTCTACTCTCAGCAGTATGATCTTAAGCTTTAAAATCTGCAACTAGATCATTCAGTAGTTATCCCCTCAAACACTTTCCAGAGTTCCCTTCCATTGAATTTCTCTGAAGTACATACATTCAACCTGAATGATCACTTCTCTGGAATGAGCAACGTCAGCTCTCTTCAATGGGATTTTTATAAAGATTGTCTAGGTCTTTTGGGTCAGTTTTCATTAATTGAGCCACCTGCTCTAATTCCAATTTCTTGGGGAATCATGACCCCAAATGTAGGGAGGTTGACACCTGCAATAGTTGGAAGTGGTTTGAGGATGCTGCCACATGTCATTTTGCTCTCCACCCAATCTCCTCCACCAATTTAACCAGTAAAAACTCTTTTAATAGCTCTCCTAAGCTGTTGTCTCATCATTTATTTATTTATAATAAAATATTCAGAATTTACATTAAATATCCTTGACCCTGCTGAGTCATCAATTACAACTTAGCATAAAAATTAACATATTGTCCTCAATAATATCAAATAATATAAAATTGTTTGTGCAAAATTGGGGTATGTGACATACACACCCCCTTAAAGTATAACATCGTCCTCGATGTTATTTATTCTTCATCCTCAGAATTCCCCTGGAAAAAAATTGGATATGCATCCTGCATATTACTTTCAAATTCCCAGGTGGCTTCCTCTGGACTAAGGTGCTTCCATTGCACCTTCACCTGACCAATGGTGCAGTTCCGAAGTGTGATCTCCCTCCACCCGAGGATACAGTTTGGTTCCACTAGAAAATCTCCTTCTAGTTCCACCTGTACATCATTCCAGTTAACAACATGAGTAGCATCATGAACATATTTTCTTTAATACAGAAATGTGAAAAACATTATGAAATCTTAAATTCGGTGGTAATGCTAATTGATAAGCTACTTGTCCAATCATGGACAATATTTCAAATGGACCACAGTAACGAGGTGCTAATTTTGCACAACTACCCAACCTCAGAGAGCTCTTTTTGGGTCTCACCTTGATGAACACATGTTCACCTACCTGAAACTCTTTTGGAGTTCTTTTAAGGTCTGCTTGAATCTTTTGTCAATCTTGTGTAGTTTTAAGATTACCTTGTACCTACTTTACAATTTCTTCCATTTCTTTCAATATTTCAGGACCTAATACTAATCTCTGCACCAAATTACTCCAAGAGATAGCAGTGTTACATTTCCTTCCATATAAGATTTTGAAAGGACTAAATTTGGTCGACACTTGATAATTATTATTATAAGCAAATTCTACCAGATGCAAATAATCCTCCCATTTACCTGGCTGGTCTTTCACATACATTCTTAGTAAATATTCCAGTACTTGGTTTACTCTTTCAGTCTGTCCATCTGTTTGAGGATGGAATGAAGTACTAAAATTTAGTGTAGTGTTTAATCCTTTAAACAGAGATTTCCAAAAGTTACCTATAAATTTAGGGTCTCTATCTGAGATTATGACTTTCGGTATCCCATGCAGTCGAAAAATTTGCTTTAGAAAGATATCAGCTATGTTTGCAACTTTATACTTAGTTTTAACAGGTATAAAGTGGGATTCTTTATATAATTTATCGACCACTACCATGATAGAATCATTTAAATTCTGATTTTTAGGCAGTCCAGTAACAAAATCGAGACTAATTATCTCCCATTTCCAACTAGGAATGGGTAATGGCTAAAGTAATCCAGTTGGGTGTTGATGTTCAGTTTTCACCTGCTGGAATTCAAAACACCTAGCGATATATTCTTCTAGTTCAGTCTTCATGTTTGGCCAAAAAAATTCTTTTCTTAACATAGTTATAGTATTCTGATAACCTGGATGGCCTCAGTATGGAGTTATATGGATTTCATCTAAAATTAATAACTTAACTTTAGGTACATTAGGTACATACATTCCGTATTTATACAATAAAAATCCTTTTTCATTCAAACTGTACCCTTTAATTAAGCTTTCTGTTGGATTTTCTTTCGTTTTAGCTTGTAAATTTTGGTAAATTTCATCTTGCTCTAACCCTACTTTAAGCTGTTCATCTAGATCTGTTGTATAAGTGTTGATAACTGTTGTATAGTTCAGCCTTGCATTTCTACTTAATGCATCAACAACTTTATTTTCTTTCCCTTTAATGTGCTGAATTTCGAAATCATACTCACTTAGAAAAACTAGCCACCTAGCTTGTATAGAATTTAGATTAGGCTGATCTAACATATATTTTAGTCCTTTATTATCAATCATTAGAATAAAGTTTCTGCCAATTAGATGATGATGCCACATTTTTAGAGCATGTATAACAACGGCTAATTCCAGATCATAAGTTGCATAATTCTTTTCATGAATTTTTAATTTCCTAGACTCATAAGCAATAACATGTACTTCTTGAGTCAATACTCCGCCTAAACCATCATTGCAGGCGTCAGTACACACTACAAAATCTTTATTTGGATAAGCTATTCTTAAATTAGGTGCGCTGGTTAATAAAGTTTTTAACTTTTTAAATCTATCCTTGTATTTCTGGTTCCAATCAAATTTCTTTCCTTTCTTCTACAAAGAAGTTATCGGATTTGCGATTCTTAAAAAAACTTCAATGAAATTCCGGTAATAACCGGTAATTCCCATGAAGGATCAAACATTAGTTACATCCTTAGGAACCGACCAATCTTGAATCGCCTTTATCTTTTCGGGATCCATCGAAATCCCTTCCTTAGTCACCACATGACCTAAGTACTGAATTTTATCCTTAAAGAAATCTCATTTTCTAAACTTTGCAAAGAGTTGATGATCTCGTAACTCTTGCAAAACAATTTTTAAATGTTCTTTGTGTTCTTCTTCAGTTTTTGAATAGATTAATATGTCGTCGATAAACACGACCACAAACTTATCTAGATACTTATGCATAATGTTGTTCATTAAACACATAAAAAAAACTAGGGCATTAGTAAGCCCGAATGGCATAACGACAAACTTGTAATGGCCATATCGAGTTCTAAAAGCTATTTTAAAGATGTCTTCATCTTTAATCCTAACTTGATGATATCCAGACCTTAAATCAATTTTCAAAAACACCGTGGCTCCACGTATTTGATCAAATAGATCATCTATACGAGGAAATGGGTATCTATTTTTAATAGTCATCTTATTCAACTAACGGTAATCTATGCAAAGTCGCATGGTTCCATCCTTTTTCTTAACGAAGATGACAGGTGCCCCCTAGGGAGACACACTAGGTCGTATATACTTCTTGTCAATAAGTTCTTTTAATTGTGATTTAAGTTCATTAAGTTCAAGTATGTTCATTCGATAAGGGGCCTTTGAGCTGGGTACTCCACCAGGTACCATATCAATGGTAAAATCTAGTTCCCTTTTCGGAGGTAGTCCCGGAATTTCTTCCGGAAATACATCAGCATACTCTCTTAAAACTGGTATGTCCTCCAATTTTAATTTGTCTATTTTATTTATATTTTCCGCATCGGTTACTGTTACTGCATAAGCCTTACAACCTGTCCTAACAACTCTCTTAAGCTGTAGAGCAGAAATATGCTTTATGGTTGTTTTTCTAGGGATTCCCTTTACACTTATTGATTTTTCATCATTATTTATACACGTAAAGGTTTTATCATAACAATTTAAAATCACCCTATGTTGCTCTAACCAATCCATACCGATTAGTATGTCGTAAGAACCAAGAGGTAGTGCATTAAGGTTTACAATAGTTTCAAATTGATTCATAACTACTGCACATTTCTTTACAAAACAAGTTACATTCCTTTTTGCACCAGTGGCTAACTGAACCAACCAAGAATTTTCAAATTTTTCAATAGGTAGCTTACATTTTTCTACCAATTTAGGTGAAATATAATTGATACTAGCTCTTGGATCAATTAAAATAGATATAGGGGTTTGGTTTATCGTACCTTCTACTTCCACCATGGAAGTTTGATAGTCTTCTTGTCGATTCTCCAAGGCTGCATTGATCCTGGGCATAGTCCTCGCTAAGTCTCCAACAATCATCTCCTCCTGTATGGTATGGATATTACTGACAGTCTTTTTTTGATTAGGACAGACTGAAGCATAATGTGGGCCATTACACTCCCATCACTTTATAGGTTCTTTGTGTTCAAAGTTCTTTGTGTAATTACCATGATTATTAGCAGAATCTTTACCCTTTGAATTGTTTTGATTGATTGGTGACTTATTCTTATTCCCTTGGAAATTCTTGTTAGGAAAATGTCTGGCCTTATTATTTTTAGAATTCTGGTTGGGCACAAACTCTTTCTTCTTTTGATCATAATGGTTGTTATTCTTTTTGGCCTTCCAGTTGGCCATGCTCTCCTTCTTCCGATTCTGTTCATAACAGAAATTGGCTTTCCTCATAGCTTCTTCCAGAGTTTTTGGATTGTCATACTCAATCCTATCCTTGATGTGATAAGGTAAACAACTGAGGAATCACTGTACCTTTGGTTTTTCATCTACAAGGTATGGCACATACCTAAGCAGACTTAAAAACTTGCTGTTCAAATCTTTCATAGTCATTGAACCTAGTTTAATCTCATAGAATTCTTTTTCTCTCTCTTCATAGTACTGCTCAGATAGAAATTTATTTTTAAAGTACTTCTTGAAAGTACTCCAATTTACTTTCTTCTCTCTTATTCCCTTCACTCTCTTTAAGTCTTGCCACCAAATATCAACCTTTTCTGAAAGATTGTAGATAGCCATTCTAGCCTTTAATTGGTTAGAATAGTTATCAATCTGGAAGTACTTCTTCATCCCAGATAACCAGGATTCTGCTTCCTCCCCCTTCTTAGTTTCTCCATTGAATGTTGGTGGTTTAATCTTTTTAAACTCCCCAGAAATTTCCTCATAAGGTTTATATTTTCTATTTTTAGTATAATGGTTGTCATCACTACTATCACTAGTGGAACGAAAATTATGTTGATCACCAAATACCTCTAAAGATGAGTTGCTTTCATTTTTATTCTGTTTAATATTTTTATATTTATGTTGATGACTTATATCTTCTGAATCAGCTCTTTTACCCCTCCCTTCAGTTTGAAATCTTTGTGTTAGGATCTGATTCAGCTCCTCCTGAGCTCTCAGAATCCTTTCATTTTCTCATTTAACAAATTCCATTTCAGATTTTAAATCTTTTACTGTTTGTAAAATTTCCAAGAAATTAGTGGTTATCTATTCTTGTATAGGGTCTCTTTGTAAGTTTTCTTGTTTAGGAAAGGGAGATTCTTATTCCGTATATTCCTCCAGTCTTTCCATTCTTGTTTCTAAACTTCAGAAACAATTTCTCTGTTGAATAACATTAAAAGAAAATAACATCAGCAAAAATAATTTAAATTCACTGTTTCATAAAAGCAAGTTGGGCTTCATCAAGGCCTTGTTGGGCCTAGAAATGGCCTCTTTTGACCACCCTTAATTACCTCTTCTTCTTCTATCCTACCCCATTGAGCATTCCAGATAAATGTTTTACCCCCATTCTACTCTTCAAACCACCAAGGTATGATTGGTCATTGTTTTATTTTATTAATACTTATGATTGTGATAACTAAGGCTTCGTATCTCTCAATGCGCTAACATATGATGGTTTATAAAGGTATTTTGAGGTATATGGACTGCAGGAAGGTTGGGATGAAAAGGCTACAAAAAGGATGGGCATTCACCACTTAAGTTGATCCCCATCCATCCTATCATCACCCAAGGAATGCGGTTCCGGTGTGATATCGTGGACAAAGCTGTGTCAAGGTAGTTGTAACAGAATGCGTCAGACTTGGAGGTCAACAGTGTGTTGCTGCTTGTGTGTAGCCGTAATCTGAAGATATCGTCACTCCTGGGGGCGATTAACAGTTTTCCCATGTTTCCTATTTTTCATCCTGCCACGTTTTTAACAACTCTTGTCATTTAGGGCTCCTGAAGATCAGAGATATTCATGGCTACCCCATAATAGGATAGGATGTTATGATTTACATTGTATAAATATGGAGAACTTTTTTGAGCCAGGGGTTGCTGAACATATAATCAACTCATTGTATTAGCTGTGGGGAGGAATTGTGTAATCACTTTGTCTTTTAATATAAGGAGTTACTTCTGATCTAAAGGTTTTTACGTGTGTTCAACCAGCATCTCTGTGTGAAGGCTGGGCTCGCCTTCCACAGGGATTGCTGAGTTAAATGAGGTCTTTTCAATTATTTTGTTGTGTGATGTTATGTTTATTTTATTTCCTCATAGGAAGATGTAACAAGTGTAGATTTACAGTGTGTCGTGATTGCATTCCTTGGATACCTATAGTGGCATAGTGTGATAGTCGACTGAGTAGGTAAATATTTCTTATGCAATTCATGTGGTAAGTCCAATAGCTCTGTTCATCCTTAGATATTTTAGTTGTCGTTTCCATGAATCTTTGCAGCTTGTCTCTTATTTTCATTCCTGTACTTCAATTTCCTAGAACAACTGAACTCAATCTTTGTATTTTGAATTCCTAGATCAATATTCAATTTATGTTTTTGGATTCCTAGGACAATCAAATTGGGTAGCTGAGTTAATCATTAAGTGGTGTGAACAGTATTTTCCCTTATCTGCAATTGTAATTTAGGTGTGACTTTTTCCATTCTTAGACCAAGCCATAGCAGAAGGTAATTGTGATTGCATTCCTTAGAAGGTAACTAGATTAATTAGATTCTTGGGATGAGCATAGCCGAACAGAGGATAGTATTGTTCAATTACAGTTATTTCGTGTTTAAGCATATACTGTGCATGTTATCCTTGAAATACAAGACTTTCCCGGGTTGACAATAAATATTGTACACTCTGTATGTTAGTTGTAATCCACTTGCATATCGAGTGCACGACATTTTGGTGCCGTTGCCGGGGAAGGATAAAGATTAAACACCATTATTAGTTGCATCATGTAATTGTTTCTATTCAGCCTTTTCCATTTTTCGTTGTAATTATTTGGGTTGCATGAATACAAGAAGGGTAATGCGTGATCATCTTTCGACTCCTAAAACCCCACAAAATACTAATAGTGCAGGTGGTTTGGGTCATGGTCGAGGTCCACAATTAGGCAGAAGGACATTCATTGATGATCTTGTTGACAAGAATGATTCATCCACTAGGGATTTCCATTAGGAAATTCCTATCAGAAGAAGCCTTGTTGATCCTGGGGCACTAGCATCAGGGTCCATAGTGGAGAACACATGAGCAGCCGCGACTTCCTCAAATATTCCTGCAGGAGAGGACAAAGCTGGTACAACCGGACCTGCTGGTAGAAGCCCGATCTACCACATTTACAGGAAGGTTGTAACTGAAGAAGAGTGGACACAGTTCCACCAGAAGATTACTGATCAGTGGAATAACAAAGAAAAGAACGAGGAGAGGAACGAACGAAGAGAGAAACGAAGAAGGAATGAGTAAGAGACACAAATATAATGAGGAAGAGGTAATGGGGGAAAAAAATCATCATGAAAATCATTCCCTACCTGAAGAAATGGTGGCTACACTTCAATTCCTGATTCAGCAGCCAGAAGGGACAACCCCTATGAAAAATATATCACCATTGGTGTTTCCTCGCTTCCATGGAAAAGCGGCAGAGGACCCAGATGAATTTATTTTCGAGTTTGATATCCTCTGTCACAGCTATGACTACGTCACCAATGCACAAAAACTGAAGCTCTTCCCTACCACTTTGAAGGACAATGCATTACGCTGGTTCATGAGCCTAGGAGATAGAACTATCACTAATTGGGATAGGATGAAACAGGTGTTTCTGGAGAAATATCAGGAATATTGGAACACTAAGGAAAAAAGAGAATAATTGTTCAAAATGGTGCAGAAGGAAGACGAGAGTTTGGAATATTTTGTAGAAAGGCTCTTATATAATGTGCAAAGAGCTGGATAGGCGAACAAGGGGTTGGATGTGTTCAAGATAATCCTTATTCATGGGATTAGGGATGATTACCTAGATATGTTAAACCTATTAGGAAAAGGGGATATCTCCAAGGAATCTTTCGAAAATATTGTGGAATTATGTAAAAGGTACTCCAGGGGATCTTCTAGGAATAACAGGCGGGACAAACGGGATAAGCTAGAATGCGATGTCTTCAACAAAACTCAGAAGTCATCTAATGGAGGAGCCACCCATGCAGAGATAGGAAACCTCCTTGAAAATTTTAAAACATAAATGATGATCTCTATCTCCTTGAAAATTGACGTCCTGAAGGAAAAGCAAAAATAGGCAGTAGAGGACCTCACACTAGGTGTGTTCTACCCTCGATGTAGAAAGAACCACCCTCTGAGGGAGTGTCGCTCGACAAGGTAGAGGTGTGTCAGCTATGCGAGATGAACCACGACACAAAAGAATGCCCCTCACTTCCCCAAGTGAAGGCTCCTCTGCAGGAATCAACTCCAGAGGTGGAACCGGCCTACTTCATTGCACAAAAGAAACCTTGGCAGCCTAGAAACCAAGGTATGACCCTAAACTCATTTCCATTTTTGAATAATATGAGCAATTGGAATAATATGAAAAATGTGAATACACAATTCCCTTCAACTTATTCTCAGTGGAACCCTTCTCAACCTTCAATACAAAATTATAACTCATGGAATCCCTGGACACATCCACCACCACACCAACCTACTTCTTGGTCTCCTGGATGGAGGAATTTCCATCCAGGGAACCAGTTTCCTCAACAACCTCCACATCAACAGCCACCATATCCTCCTCAATATCCTCAATACCCTCATCAGCAGTCGCAGCTGCAGTTGCAGAACAATTCTACCCCTAATGTACCGATATGACCTCAGCTGCTTGCTCAACCTAATCCTAACCCAAACAATAAAACAATCCATCAATTTGAGACTGTCAACATGCCCGCCTACTCCCTTTCTCCTGTGCCTTGCAATGATATTCATTTATGGTCAGGGAAAATAGTAGAGCCTATGATCATAGAAGATGTTCCACCCTCTATACATGAAGAAGGGGTGAATCCACATAATCTATCTAATACAACCCCCATTATTGAAGATGCTGAACATCCCACAAATGGGACGACTGAAACACAAAATGATAAATCTGGTGATACATAGCCTACCCAGTTGATTAGGCAACCACCGTATCCTGAGAGATTAATGCTACCAAGGACAGGGGGACAACCTCAGTTTAACCTCTTAGGAGAGTTAAAGAATCTTTATGTTAAAATCCCCCTCCTTCAAGCTCTTCAAGCCATACCTATCTATGCTGGAACTGTTCAGGACCTATGCACAAAGAAACCAGGAAGGAAGCCCAGAGATCCTCCCACTATCCACGTCATAGGGAAATTATCTGCATTAATAACAGGAAAAACCCTATTGGACAAGTATGACGACCCTGGGAATCCTACTATCACTGTGCAGATTGAGCATACACAAATACCCAAAGTACTAGTAGATTTAGGAGCAATGATTAATGTCATGAAAATTGAGACTGTAACAAAACTTGGGCTCACTATTCTTAGGCTGACCCCCACTATTTTAGAGCTGGCAGATAGATCCACCATTAAACCTGAAGCAATTCTGGATGATCTCGTCATCTCAGTTGACTCTTGGGATTATCCTGCTGACTTCTTGGTTTTACAACCTAAGTCGCAGCTGGGAGGACACCCATTGATCCTGGGAAGGCCCTAGTTGGCCACAGCTGATGCTTGCATAAGCTCTCGATCTGGGTCTATGACCATATTCGATGGCACCGAGACTAAGAACCTCACTCTTTATCCTCCAGCTCGGCCGAGTCTAGAAGCTAAAACTTCTTTTTGGATGGAGCTAGAGGAAGAGGAGGGTGTTTAGCCATTATTAAATGTAGGGAAAGCTTTAACTTTTAAAGATGAAACTGAAGACGATGCCATTAATAACTTCATCACTGAACCCACCTCAGTAAATAAAGAAGTTTATCAAATCCTGAACATTACTCTGGGTACGGAAGAACAAGAAAATATCACAGAAGAAGCACTAGTTGGTGACACACACATAATCCCAGTATTGAAAACTTTTAAAAGTATTCCCATTGAGGTAGAGTCTAGAAAAACCTTGAATATTAACCCCAGCCTCTCCTTAGATGAACAGAAGTGCCTAATCAGTCTCTTGAAAGAGCACAAGGGGGCATTCGCCTGGGAGTATACAAACATGAGGGGTATTCCCTCTAACATGTGCACCCATCATATTTATATTAAAAGCTACTCCCAGCTTATGTGTCAGCCTCAACGACGAATGAACCCCAATATTAGGGACATAGTGAAGGAAGAAATTCAGAAACTCTTGGAAGCAGGATTTATATATCCTATTTCAGACAGCAAGTGGGTCTCCCCGCTCGTAATTGTACCCAAGAAAAATGGTAAATGGAGAGTTTGTGTCGACTATAGGGAGCTGAACAAAGCCACAAAAAAAACCACTTTCCCT
Organism: Pseudotsuga menziesii; assembly: GCA_001517045.1. NCBI lineage: Eukaryota > Viridiplantae > Streptophyta > Pinopsida > Pinales > Pinaceae > Pseudotsuga > Pseudotsuga menziesii. Next base: position 268,742 of record LPNX010701415.1, read on the forward strand.
TGCCCTTTATTGATCAAGTACTCGACACCCTATCAGGGAAGAAGTTCTTCTCCTTCCTGGATGGGTTTAGTGGGTACAATCAAATTCAGATTGCTCATGAAGACCAAGATAAGACTACCTTCACCTGTCCGTGGGGAACGTTTGCTTACAGAGTGCTTCCCTTTGGTTTATGTTAATGCACCAACAATATTTCAAAGAGTTGTAATCGGCATATTTTCTGAATTAGTTAATGACAGTATGGAAATTTTTATGGATGATTTGACTCCTTATGGCAAGGATTTTGAAGAAGCATTGGAAAATTAAATTTTTTTTTTAACTCGCTGTGAATAGACCCAGCTCTCTTTAAGCACTGAAAAGTGCCATATGATGATGATTGAGGGAGTAATTTTGGGGCACTTCATCTCTGTTGATGGCATTTAGGTGGACCCCTCAAAAATCAAGGTGATAAAAAATATACCTACTCTTGCAACTCAAAAAGAGGTGCGGAGTTTTCTGGGACATCCTGGATACTACCGAAGATTTATAGAAAATTTTTCCAAACTTGCTTCTCCTTTGTTTTCATTGTTAATGAAGGATGTGCAGTTTGTTTGGAGTGAAGCATGCCAGACAACGTTTGTCAAGCTTAAGGAGAAGCTGTCCACAACTCCTATCTTAAGAGGGCCTAATTGGACCCTACCCTTTCACATTTCTTCAGATGCTTCTGATATTGCTATTGGAGCAGTTTTAGGACAGCAGGATGGTCAAGTACCTTATGCAATTTATTATATTAGTAAAAACTCAGCCCCTGCTAAACTTAATTATACTGCCACCGAGAAGGAAGTATTAGCTATTGTCTACTCCATTAACAAATTTCAACACTACATTACTGGGTATCCTACATTTGTGCACACTAACCACTCTACTATTAAATATCTAATGAACAAACCCGTCACTAATGCCAGAGTGACTAGATGGCTCTTATTATTACAGGAATTTGATATTACCATCATAGATAAACCTTGAAAAGAAATTGTTGTCGCTGATTTTTTATCTTGTTTCACTAACAGTGATGATAATTTTCCTGTTGAGGACTCTTTTCCAGATGAACATTTATTCACAGTTTCAGCTCATTCCCCTTTGTATGCAGATGTCGCTAATTACTTGGTTGCAGGAAAGCTTCCCGCACATATGTCTAAAAGAGAAAAGAGAAAAATCATCCAGCAAAGTGCCAGGTATTGTTGGGTAAATGGTCATCTCTTTTACACATGTCCTGATCTTGAAATCAGAAGATGTGTAAGGGAAGATGAAATATTTCATATACTGAAGGCCTTCCACAATGAACCTTGTGGGGGACACTTTGCAGATAGAAGGACCGGACACATAGCGCCGAGGATGGGCTACTATTGGCCAACTCTTTTTAGGGATGAAAAAAAAAATGTTCAGTCCTGTGATAGCTGCCAAAGGATGGGCCAGCCCAACAAATTATATCAAATGCCTTTGCAACCTCAATCAATAATTGAACCATTTAATAGATGTTCTTTGGATTTAATTGACCCTATCAGCCCTCATTCCAAAAAGAAAGCTTACATCTTGGTCTGTACTGATTATATGACCAAATGTGTAGAAGCTATAGCTCTCGCGAAGGCTAACAACCAGGCTGTGATCAAATTTCTATACAGTGAAATATTTACCTATTTTGGGGTACCTAAGGAAGTAGTTACTGATGGGGGACAACAGTTTATGTCGCGTCAATTTGAAGCTATGCTACAGAAGTATCATGTTCAGCATAGGGTAGCTTCACCTTACCACCCCCAAGCCAATGGCAAGGTGGAAAGCACTAATAAAGTTATTGAATCCATCCTTACCAAGACAGTTAAGAGCCATCGTAGAGATTGGGCTGACAGGCTTCCGAAAGCACTATGGGCATATCGCACCACTTGGCATAACACCACAGGTTTCTCTCCTTATGATTTAGTGTATGGAAAAAGTGCCATCTTCCCAATTGAATTTGAAATCAAGACCCTGAAGATGGCCACCGAAGTAAACCTGGATGTAACTGAAGCCCAGAAAAGAATATTGAATCAATTGAATGAACTGGACAAGAATCGGTTAGCCGCAGTGGACTAGACAGTGTTAATTCAACAACAGAGATCCAATTGGCATGACCGATTCATTAAAAAGAATGTCTTCTGGGAGGGAGACTGGGCACTATTATACGATTCCAGATTCAAAAGATATTTCAAGGGAAAATTACACACAAGATGGCTGGGCCCATACTTAGTAGATAGGGTATTTGATAACGGCACAGTCCGCCTGGTAACTATTGATGAAAACCGCGTACCATTATTTGCTAATGGTCACAGGCTGCGAGTGTACCATAAACCAATTTCAAAGGATGTATTTATCTTGCAAATTTCCACTGATCTAGATTACCAACTATCACAAGGGCAGGAATTTCTCTCTACCTCTGTTAATATTTAATTAATCACTGTAAATCACGCATGAATCATTGTTCATAAATAATTGCTGTTTTTTCTTGTTATGTTATCTTTTCTTCTTGTACTTGATCTTCTTCTTTTTTTTCTGTTGTTTTTCCAAAATTTGCAGGGAAGCACCCAAGGATGAGGGTCAGATCGGGCCTGTCGACCGGAAGTCATTTTTCTGTGCCTTATCGCACCATGATTTTTTTTTCTTTTTCCTTAAATAAATTTGTCGCAGCTGCGACACCCATTTTCTAGCAGCTGCAACACCCATTTTCTGGCAGTTGCGACACCTTTTTCGACAGCTGTGACACCCATTTTTCGACAGCTGCAACACCTCTTTTAGCAGCTGTAACACCCATTTTTCGGCAGTTGTAACCCCATTTTTGGGCAGCTGCGACACCCATTTTTCAGTAGCTGCGATGCCCATTTTCCGGCAGCTATGACACCATTTTCCGATGGCTGCAACATTGTTCCCAGTAGCTGCCGCATCATGAAACTCCGCCTTCTTCCATTCCCACACATTGTGACCCCGTTTCACTTTTGACCATAAAACCCATTTCCTGTCACTCTAGCGTAGTCACTTTTCGTCCACCTAACATTTTCTTCCCTCTTTTCCAGCAGCCGTGACATCTTTTTCGGTAGCTGCGACATCTTTTCCGGTGGCTGTGACATCTTTTACGGCAGCTGCAACTCTGTTTTTATAGCTGATTTTTCTAGCATTGAAGGCTGCGTTTCTGCTTCAATTTCTTTATGACCTGCGGCTGTGAATCCTATGTTATTAGCAGATCTTTTTGCACGCCATCAACTCTTCTAGATATGGCTCTGATTCCTCATGCTGACAATCTGACCCATAATGTGATATTTCTCATAATTTCAACCATTTTGACATGATGGTTTTTGCTTCACCAGTGGAAAGAATTATTGCAGTACCTCTGTTATAATGATTATATTTAATGACTGCACAGCGCACAAGTTCGGCTTCCGCAATGTCTACAACCACACGTTCTATTATTATTCGAAGGACATTCAGCGCGTATTTTCGAAGGTATGGCTTTGATTAACCACTTGATTAAGTATCAATATGATTTAATAATGTCAGTCGTACCTCCCTTTTTATGCCCATTATTGCATCAATTAACTCTCTGCCTGTGCGATGTAAAGACTAATTATGCTTCCTAATAATCGCCACCTTTCCCAATTCGGAATAAAATTTCAAATAATCCAGTGCGCTGAAACTTTCCAAATTTTCCTAACTCTCCTCGCAGCGGTCCATGCATACTCTGTGCTGTAACCTCCATTGTCGGAGTCTGTAATCTATTGAGCTGCCAACTAATTCCGAGGTCAGAAACGTGGGGATTTTGGCTCGTTACGAATCTTCAAACACACAAGAGCTCAGGAGAAACGCTGCAGTCTTCGCTATCTTTCAAGTTGCCGGTTGGATGGAAATTTTCAAATGTTTGAATGGATTTCACCTTGAAGCAGCCTTATAGTTTTCTCTGAACCTCATAGAAACTCACTCAGAGGTTTGGGGATTGCATATTGAAGTTTCTGAAGCCATTTAGGCTGAGGTCATTGGTATTCCTCAGGTGGGAAGGGCTTGGTTTGGACGTCGAGTCCCCACTACTGTAGTAGTACAGGACTTTCTAATAGAGGGAGAGCAGGTTCAAATGACAAAATGGGGGATAGTATTGCAGTCATTTCCATAGCCATGGAATCAAGTCGCTATTTTTCTCAAGAAATATATCACCTATGAAGGTAGGTACCAAACCGTCTATAATTTTGAACTCCCTTTACTATCTCATCTCCGTCACAGGGTTCTATTAAACATTCCATATTATTTGCTCAATGATTTGTATCATATGGAGGGTTTTTTTGAGTTTCCAAACATCCACTTGCTTCACTGACCCACCATGGCCTCATTAAATTAATCATCTTAAGGACCCTTGCTCAACACAATATAACCTGTGAGCAATTTACAGCTCAAGTTCAGGAACCTGCTCCTTTTCCCGGTGTTAAGTCAGTAAATTTTCTGTCCAATTTTGGTTTGACTTCTTAAATTTTTGGTTTGTTTCTCATTTTTCAAATTAAGTTTTTGTTTTAAGTTTTAGTTTTGATCTCCTTCAGGAGTTCTCTTGATGATTTGATAGTTTTTGGACATATGTTTTATAGGTTTTATTTGATTTTTGGTCTTTTGCATTTTAAAAAGGGGTTAAAGAAAGTCATATTATCAAAAAATTGATTCATTAATGTGTATTTAGAGGTCAGTTGGACTTGATTCTTACCCTAGCAACTTTTTAAACCTCTGACAAATTAGCAAAAAATTGAAAAACAGCGAAAATTTGGCATAGAAGTTATTCTTGTAGCGCTGGATGAAAATTTAACAAAGGGCGTGCTACAAGAATATCGCGGCCCTTTGTTTTTCTGATTTTTATGCAGATTTTCATCATGATCTTCATCTGGAAGTGACTAATTACATTTGGGGAGTTGTCTAGCACGTGTATGCTGCAGTTTAAGCACGATTTCAGGTGGTTATCAGTTCCGAAACAAATCAAGCTCATCATTGCTTATGATGCGGAATCAGTTAGACAAACATCAGTAAATCTCAGTTTAACTGGCGTGATTTGGTTTTCACACATATTATCAAGATAAAGGAGTGATGGTGGAGCAGATTAAACCGCTAAGAAGGAGGATTGTGTCGCTGAGAAGAAAAGACAGTGTTATAGATGCCAGCGAAAATTAGGGCTTCCTAGTTCACTTACCTGCAGTTAAGGAAGTTATATGAAGACACCTGTACGCATAAGGAGAGATCGTTGATAACCCAAGACGAAGGTTTAAGCTGTGGAATTTGAGTAATTGACAGGTACTTCAATACAAACCAGTCTAATTGAAGAAATTGGGTTTTTCTCGCTGCGGGATTATTTGGAGAAATTGGTTGCTGGAGATGATAAAATAGGTCATGAAATGAACCCTTTGCCATAGAAATAGCTGTCTGAAGCTATTATTGAGAACTTGCATGAACAGAGTATCATTATAACCTTGAGTTTAAAACATTCATTTTTGGAATTTCGAGGACAGTTTAAATGAAGGTTTTTTATGTTTTGTTCTCTAACCTACTCGAGAAACTCTGATATTGATGAATATTGGCGCATTATGGTTATAATGAACTAACTGAACAGGATTTCTTCTCATACCTAATGCCAATGTGAACCAAAATATACAGGAAACAGCATTGAGAGGACTTATAGACTGATTTGTTATGTTCATCTTTTACACAGAAAGTGTTCAGTTGGTTTGAAAAGCTATTGATAATTGTTATGATTTGTAAAATCACTTGCTTGGAGAACCATGTTCAATTGTTTGGAGAACATGCTGGTTTTTATATACAGGTTTTGATGGCAGTTTGTTGGTAAAGGTGAATATATTGCAGATAGGGGTGTTTTTCTCTTTTCTCATGCTATCAGTTTCCAGTTGGTTTAATAAGCCTGTGGTTGATGTTATTCTTGCAAAATCTGAAGCAGTGAAAGTTTTAGGGTTTGAAGATTGAAGCTGGTTGATACACAGAAATATGAGTACAATTCTAAACATAAAACAGCCACATTCACTGACAGCTTTTCAATTGCATTGAACAGCCTGGACATTGCAATTAATCAAAATGCTATTTGCTGTGATTTGAATCAGTTTGTATTGAAAGAGGAGTTCATTTTTGAAGCCATACCATACTGCTTGTTTCCTAAACCCTAAAATAAGGAGCTTGGATGGTCTATAATCTAAAACAGTTTGACATTATGTTCGATGGTGCTTTTTTTGAAGAATGAGCAATGTTATTGTGTTCATATGACTATTTCATTCATGATTGATCTACTCTCATAGTTTACCTACATACAGCCCTAGTTTGTATTGTGGTAACAAAGGAACACTAAAGCATTGGATCAGGTGGACTTGACCCCTCCTGTTGGGAAGTTTTGCTTCATCTTTTAATAAACAGGCCTGTTCAGGAGTGCATAGCAGATTGTGAAGGAATTTAAAGAACATCAAACTAGTTTTAAAACATTTTTGAAACCTAAAGCCAGATTGTTTCTAGTTCTTAAAAGAAGAATATGGGAAAGAGTGGGAAAAGTGGTAAGGTTAACAGGGCTGAGCCCACTGACCTGACCTGGATTGAGAAGCTTCTAGACTGTGCAGAATTGTTCAAACAAGCAGGTTGGCTCAAGTTTTTCAGGAAGATAGATGGATACAATGCTCAGGTGTCCTGCAAGTTTGCTCAGGGACTTAAAGATGATATGGTCATGATGGATGCTTTGAAATTCAAGCTGAATGTGGAATTAATTGCAGAAGCTACTGAGATTAGTAATGAAGGAGAGCATTGGTTCAAAAAGTTGCCTTTTGAGTTTGAACCACAAAGGGACCTGTTGCCTAATGTGACTCCTGACTGGAACAAGGGTATCCTCATTCAAAATTTCAGGAAAGAGTGGATTGAGCCCATAAGGATACTTCAGAGTTATGTGACCTGTGAGGGCAGATATTCATTTGTATTTAAATATCATTTCAGGTTCCTTCAACACATAGTAGGAGTTTCTAAAATGAACTTGCCCTTTTTTTTTTAAAGAGCCTACAGAAGATGTCAAGCAAGATAAAGCAACATGATGATCACACCTCCCAGTCACTTTTTCATCATGGCCTGATCAAACTGATCATCACCACAGTGTTGCAACATGAAGGTAGGACATGGGACTTCTTTCTGTTCTGGTCAGATGTTCATCGCCAGCAAGAAGACCACCAACCAAAGAGACAGACTGACAAGGGAAAAGTGATGATAAAAAAGTTAGGCCACACAGCCAAACCTGCAGATAAAGATAAGGTTAAGACTAAGAAGGTAGCTAAGCAGGTAGCAGAACAAGAAAAGGTTGCCAATCAGTTCAAAAAATCTTCAGATTGCCCCAAAAGCAGGTACTCATTGTTTGCAGAAGAAAAAGTTCATCCTAGTCTGCAATTGCCAACAGCAGCACATTCTGAAGAGGCTAAGACTATTGATGAAGAGAAGGCTGCTGAGCTTGAAGATGAAGTGAAAACTAAACAGAGAAGCCCCCTCACTATTTTATCTGAGGATGAAGAATATTTATTGGAGGATGAACAACCATTTGATGAAGTAGGGTTAGGTGTTGAGGTCTATGGAGAATTTTCAGAATGCAAATCAGTCAAAGCAAGGAAGAAGAAAAAGACTGCTACTTCATACAGAAGGCCTAAAACTAGGCCAACTAATAAGTTGAGATGGAATATGAAAAAACTACTTAATCCCAAGTTGAATCCTAGACAAGAAGCTGTTGTGATTGATTCTTCTTCTAATGAAGAAACATAAATTGTTAAACAGAGCAGCAGAGGCAAGGGAAAGTCAATTGCCAAGCCTTCTTCTTTTCCTCAACCTGCAAAGACAAAAATATCACAGTTAGCAAGAGAGATTGAAGAGTCCAAGACTAATTTATCTGAAATAGTGCTGGAGATAAGGAATAAACTTTCAAAACAGCAACAAGATGAAGAAGCTAGAATCTGCCCTTTTGAAAGTCACGATTGGGAGGATGAAGATGAACAGATACTCAGAGAAGCAGGCATTTTGGAGGGTCCTGGTGATTCTGCAGATTACACAGACTTTTTAATGAAAGAAGAAAGTATATCAGAGATCCCAAATTTTGATGAAGAGGATGTACAGGAAAGTATTCAAAAATACATGAAACACATGAAACACCTGCAAGAAACTAATGATGGATTATTCAAAGTTAATAAATGGCTTATAGAAGAATTGCTGGATGTTAAAAGTCATTTCCAAGAACTGGCAGAGGTATCTAAGGAGGTTCTTAAAATAAAAAGGATGACTGACAAACACTGTTCAGAATTAGAAGGCACAATAAAGAATCTGCAGCAAGAGAACAGAAAGCTCACTCAAAAGATGATCAAGCTGGAGCAGGAGAAAAAGAAGACCAAAAGACAACCTCAAAGGCTAGATGGCATTGACCTCCTTGTTGAGGCAGCGAAGGAGATATGAAGCAGTTATTAGTTAGTGGTTATTTTAGATAAACATTATCTTTTTGTTAAGCATTTGCTATTTTTAGCAATATTTGTAATTTTGTAAAAGTCACTTTTTACTTTACCTACTTAGTGACTCGATGGAGGTAGTTAGAGGGTAAAACCTAACTGATTTTGGAAGAACTTTCCTATTTAGATGAGATAGCAAGACATTGTTAGCGTTTTGATTTTTGGGAGCATCAGGAGGTCTGCTAGCTGCTTGTACTGTCAGACTTGTTCAAAGATAGGTACTGTAACTCTCATATGCATTTACTGATGAAATAATGTGATATATGACTCTTTCCCCCACATTTTGTCTATGTTGTCTTTGTTATTGAGCATGTTTTGCTTCTTAAATGGTAAATTCATTGCTAGTTAATGTGTTTTTCTGGTAATGCTTATCTTTTAATGTATGAACCACAACATAGTCTCTTTGTTGGATTTTTGTGATATGTTGGGCATCTTTATCAGTTTATATCTATGATTTAGTTGTTGCTTTTACTCTGAATGTATTCCCTGCATGATCTTGAAGCTTACAACCAAAAACACATAAACAAAACCCTAAACCCTAGTTTGAATTGAGTTTTTTCTCTTGAGATTGTGTTGGCTTGTTACCCTAGCCTTAGTAACAATTTCTGACACAAACATCTTTGGCACCGTTGCCGGGGACGAAGCTGAAGCATATCTTCCCTGGGATACTTATCAGTTTTCCTGGTTTGAGAGGTGAACTTGAACCAGCATTTTTTGAAGGCTATTTTCACCATTGTCACAGTGGCTTCTAGAATTATTGGAACCAGGAGCAGACCTACATCTCCCTTGCTATGGGGTGTGACAGACCCTGAAAAGATTATAAAAACAGCAAGAAAGCTCAGAAGGTCCCAATATTTTCCAGCTTCTTGTGATCCTCACCAGTTGGGTGATTCATTAGACCCAGCTGAAAACTCACCTTGGTTAAAACCTACCATTCCTGAAAATACTTTTCAAGTTTTTACCAATCCAGAAACCTTTTTGAAAGCTAAGACTACTTCTCCGAGAAAAATCCCACTCTTTCAGCTGAAAATAGGAAAGAATCCATTCCAAGCAAGTACCAGTCAAGTTTCTTCCTTTTCAAAACCTCAATCTAAACCTCAGTCCACAATGGCAGGCCAAAATCCACCCATGGATATGATGGACAGAATGATAGCTGCTAGGTATGCACCATTAGCATTACCCCAGCCTTTACATGCCTTGCCTGGTCATGATTATCAGAAATATATGCCCAGATTCAATGGACAAGGTGAAACAACTGCAGAAGAACATTGGGAGGCTTTCCTGAGTTATGCAGACAATCAGAACATTGAAATTAAAGATGTATGGATGAGAGTATTTGTGTAGAGCTTAGATGGGGATGTGAGAAAGTGGTTCAGGGAGTTTCCTGCCAACTCCATTACAATCATTGAACAACTCCGTGACCTTTTCCTGAGGCAGTGGGGAGACAACAAGGACCACACTTATTATATCACTGAGTTTGGTGCTCTCAGAAGAAAGAAGGATGAAACTGTTGCTGATTTCTCAAAAAGATTTAATAAGATGTATAGTAGGATTCCAGTAGATATCAAACCTACTGAAACATTTGCCAAACTGACTTATGCAAATGCATTTGACCATGAATTTTCATTATTACTCAGAGAAAGAAGAGCTGTCTCTTTGCTGAACATGCAAGATGCAGCATTGGAGGTGGAGTCAAACTTACTGGCTTCAAATAAACTTAAAAAAGAAACACCTCAACAGTTATATGAAAAAAAGGAAAGAAGGAGGTTGTTTCAACGAGTCCTGCACCCCAGTCTGCTGAATCCAAAATAGATGACATGGCTAAGCTTGTAAAGATTCTTACTGCTAATTTGAACAAACTAGAGCTTGAAAAGAATTCAACTAAACCTGCCCAAGAACCTCCAAGGAATCCAAATTACCAAAATCAGTTTAGGAGGCAGTTTGCTCCTAGATTCATGCCAAGGGAGCGAAGAAATAATGACATTCAGCAAGAAAGGAGGGAGAATGAAGATCAAAGAGTACCCCCTCCTCTTCAAAATAATGTAGCTGATGAAGAAGAGGTTGATGAAAAGTTGCTTTTCGACGAGACTGAGACAGATCAGGATATGAACCACTTTGGAGATGGTTTGTCCGGAGGTTTTGTAACAGAAGAAGATTTTCTGAATTCTGAGTTCTATGATGCTGATTTGTACGAAGTTGAAGATGATTTGGAGTTTGAGAAAACTGCTGTAAATGCTGCTGCTAATCAGAATGGAATTAAAAAGACTATTAATCTCAGATCTGGTCCGAAACAAGTAGTTCAAGCTCCCAAGAAGAAAGCTGTTGTTCCTGCTGCTGCTGTTCCTGACAAACAAATTGTTGATTCTGCCCCACAAAAGAAGCAATCTGCAGAAAGACCAAAGAAGGATGCTGAAAATGAAGAGGTAAACAAGTCTGTTCAAAGTTTCAGTTTAGAGAATGAGTTGGGTAAATTAAAAATTCCTGTACCATTGACTGAACTAATTAAGAATCCATCTTATAAACAAACAGTCTTGAAAGTTATGAATTCTGCTAGTGGTTAGCCTGCTGCTAGTGGTCATCCTATTTCAGATACTGTCAATCTGCAAGAAGAAAGCCCAAAAATATTTATTGGATCTGACCTAGCTGAGAAAACAGAAAATGAAGCTGGTGCTTCCCCTCCCTTCTATGTTACCTTGACTATCCATGACCAGATGATTCATAATTGCCTGTTAGACTCTGGAGCATCCCATAACCTAATGCCTAAAGCTGTGATGGAAGCCCTTGGTCTCAGTATTACCAAACCTTACCATGACTTATATGCCTTTGACTCCCGAGCTGTCAAGTGTCTAGGAGTAATTAAGGATATGGTTGTCAATCTTACTCAGCTGCCCATGAAGAGTGTCATAATGGATGTTGTTGTAGCTGATATTACACCCAAGTTTGGTATGCTACTTTCAAGATCCTGGGCAAAGAAGGTAGGAGGAACATTGCAGATGGATCTCTCTTATGCCACCATCCCTGTTTTTGGTGGAGAAAATAGGAGGCTTTACAGAGAACTACATTTTGCCTACATTGTCACAGATGATAAAAACCCCACCAATCACCCATTGTACTCTGTTGATAAATATCTTGGTACATGCATGTTAAATTTTAGTGATGAGGATGATTCTACAGGTCTGTTACAAGTGGAAAACGATCAGCCTGTTAAACATAGCAGAGAAGAAGAAGATGCATTGTGGCGGCTGTACTTTGATGGATCCTCATGCAAAGAAGGTGCTGTAGCTGGAGTTTTGCTCATTTCTCCTGGAGGTGAGACAGTGAAACTTATGTATAAGCTGGAATTTGTTACGACCAACAATACTTGTGAGTATGAAGCTCTGCTGCTGGGATTAAAGGCTGCAAAAGACTTAGGCATTCAGCAAATTGCTGCATTTGGCGACTCCGAGTTAGTTGTTCAACAAGTGAAGAACAAATATCAAGTAAAGCAGGTTTTGTTGAAAACCTATAGGAATGAGGTATGGGATATGTTATAAAATTACTTCATAGAATTTAATATCTCTCATATTCCCAGAAATTACAATGAAACTGCAGATTCATTAGCTCTAGCAGCTACATACTTCAGAATTCCAAAAACTACCCAGCTAAGGTATCCAATAGAAGTAAGATATAGACCATGTGTCCCTGACAATGTAAAACACTGGAGGGTTTTCGAAGATGATATTGAAATTAAGAGATTCCTTGAGCTTACAGATGAGTTTTCCAATGCTCAAATTGATCAGGATGAAGGAGAAGAACAAGATGATGAGTCTGCTGATAGTGCGTCTGCTGAAAATGTTTTTGCTGAAAATGAGTTTCCTGAAGGTAAGATTGCAGGTCATAAGATCATTGAGTTGAAGAGTAATTTTATACCTAAAGGTTTAGTGCCTTTAGAAAGAATTTTTACCAAAGATGACACTCCATCAAAGCCAGTGGTACAATCTTCAGAAGAAAATGTAATGGACTGCAATATTGGTACTGCAGAAAACCCAAGAATGGTAAAAATTTCTAAATCTCTGTCAGCTGAACAAAGGAGAAGATATATCAAGCTTTTGAAAGAACATGTGGATGTATTTGCATGGTCCTATGAATAATTAAGAACCTATGACACAGCAATCATTCAGCATAAGGTTCCCTTGAATCCCAATGTCAAGCCTTTCCGACAGAAATTGAGAAGGATAAATCCAGCCTTATTCCCTGTGATTGAAAAAGAGATAAAAAAGTTACTGGATGCTAAGATAATAGTGCCTCTCAGGTACTCTTCCTGGGTTGCAAATCTTGTACCTGTCAGAAAAAAGAATGGGGAGATCAGACTGTGTGTTGACTTCAGGAATCTTAACAGATATTCATTAAAAGACAACTATCCTCTTCCCAAGATTGAACAAGTATTGCAGCAGGTTGTGGGGGCACAGAGGATTTCCATGGTGGATGGATTCTCATGGTACAATCATATTGCCATGCACCCTAATGACAAAGAAAAAACAACATTTACCACCCCTTGGGGAACCTTCATGTATGACAAGATGCCCTTCGGTCTGATGAATGCTGGAGCTACATTTCAGCGAGCAATGGAAATTGCATTTGTGGGAGAAAAAGACAAATTTGTTGTCATCTATTTAGATGATATCACTGTGTTTTCACAGTCTGATGATGAGCACATAAAACATTTAAGGCAGACTTTTCAGAAATGCAGAAAATTTGGCCTATCTCTGAATCCTAAGAAATCTCATTTTGCTGTCCAAGAGGGTAGATTGTTGGGTCACTTGGTATCTGCTGATGGAATTAGAATTGAACCTGAGAGAGTCAAAGCAATACTAAAGATTAGTTTGCCCAGGAGCAAAAAGGATGTGCAATCATTTATTGGCAAGATAAATTTTCTGCGGTGGTTTATTCCTAATTTTGCTGAGACCATTAAACAAATCACAGCAATGTTAAAGAAGGACCAAGAAGTTAAATGGACTGTTGAAGCAAATGAAGATTTTGAAAAAATCAAGGTGGCTCTGACTGAAGCACCTGTTCTGGTAAGTCCTAATTTTGCCAAAGAATTCCTTACTTTTTCTTTTGCTTCAGAAGATACTATTGCTGCTGTTCTACTTCAGAAGAATAATGAGGGATTGGAGCAGCCAATTGCCTTTTTCAGTAAAACCCTCAGAGATTCAGAGCTGAAATACAGTATCTTGGAAAAGCAAGCCTATGCTCTGGTGAAGGCTTTAAAATTTTTCAGAATTTATATCTTACATTCCAAGGTTATTTCATTTGTTCCAAATGCTGTAGTAAAAGATATTCTGACACAGCCTGACAGTGAAGGAAAGAGGGGAAAGTGGATTTCCAAGATTATGGAATATGAGGTGGAAATAAGACCTACTAAGCTGGTCAAAGGACAAGGATTGGCCAAACTGCTGGCTGATTCAAATTGTCAAGCACTAGGATTACATGTTATGGCAGAAGAATCAGCACCTGAAGAAAAGCAAGCAATGCTGGAGAAAGAAAGGATCATGGACTCTTATTCATCTTCAGATTGGTATGCTGATATTGTTTATTTCTTGTTATTTTTGCAATGCCCAGAACACTTAGATAGGAAGGCTGCCAGATCTCTGAAACTGAAAGCTACTAAATATTGTTTGCTGGAAGATCAATTGTTTTGGAAAGACCCAGGAGGTATCTTGTTAAGGTGCTTGGATCAAGTTGAAATAGGGGAAGTAATTTCAGAATCTCATGAAGGAGCCTGTGGAGGGCATAAATATTCGAAAGCCACAGCTTACAAAATTTTGAGAGCTGGATACTATTGGCCCTCCCTCTTCTCAGATGTTTACCAGCAGGTAAGAACTTGCATACCCTGTCAAAAATTTGTAGGTAAACATAAATTATTATCTTTGTCTTTGAAGCCTATTGCAGTCAATGCCCCTTTTCGGCAGTGGGGTTTGGATTTCATTGGAGAGATAAATCCAGCATCTTCAGGACAGCATCATTGGATTTTGACAGCCACAGATTTCTTCACAAAATGGGTAGAAGCCATTCCTATAAGGAATGCTATAGATAAGGTGATTATGGAGTTCATTGAAGACAATATCTTGAGCAGATTTGGCTTTCCACAGAGATTAATAACTGATAATGCCAAAGCATTCAAATCCAAAGCAATGGTGGCTTTCTGTGAGAAAAATGGCATTGTTTTGAAACATTCAACTCCCTATTACCCTCAGGGAAATGGCTAGGCTGAATCATCTAACAAGAATATCATTCAAAGTATCAAGAAGCTGCTGAAGCATAATAAAAGTTCTTGGGATTCAATGCTGAAATATGCATTGTGGGCAGATAGAATCACTGTGAAGCAGGCCATTGGTACTTCTCCTTATCAGCTGGTTTATGGCACAGAAGCAGTGTTCCCTGTTCAGCTGGGGATTCCAGTAATGAAATTCATCCAGAACTCTCAAGAGGAACTAGATGACATGCAAAGGAGAATCTTCGAAATGATAGAGCTTCAGCAAAATAGAGAGAAGGTGGACAAAGAAGCACAACTGTACAGAGCTAAAATGAAAAACAGGTTTGACAGAAATATTAAAGAGCATACTTTTTCAGAAGGTGAGTTAGTTTTAAGATGGGATGCAAGAAAGGAACAGAAGGGTAAGCATGGCAAATTTGATAATCTTTGGTTTGGCCCTTTTCTGATTTCTAAAGTGTTGGAAAATAATACATTTATTTTGCAGTCCTTGGAAGGTGAGGAATTGCTCAGTCCTGTTAATGGGCGATTCCTCAAACACTTTTACAGTTGATAAGATCATTGTCACTTTTCATTGTACATACCGGTGTGAGTGAGGTTGAATAAAGACTCCATATCCCAATGGAAGTTTGCAGATAAGAAGTTTGAAGACAGAAGGCACTAGTCTACAGGTTCTAAAAGCCTCGCAGGGAGGACTTCATCCCGCAGCTGGAGCCAGATGTTAAGTCAGTAAATTTTCTGTCCAATTTTGGTTTGACTTCTTAAATTTTTGGTTTGTTTCTCATTTTTCAAATTAAGTTTTTGTTTTAAGTTTTAGTTTTGATCTCCTTCAGGAGTTCTCTTGATGATTTGATAGTTTTTGGACATATGTTTTATAGGTTTTATTTGATTTTTGGTCTTTTGCATTTTAAAAAGGGGTTAAAGAAAGTCATATTATCAAAAAATTGATTCATTAATGTGTATTTAGAGGTCAGTTGGACTTGATTCTTACCCTAGCAACTTTTTAAACCTCCGACAAATTAGCAAAGAATTGAAAAATAGCGAAAATTTGGCATAGAAGTTATTCTTGTAGCGCTGGATGAAAATTTAACAAAGGGCGCGCTACAAGAATATCGCGGCCCTTTGTTTTTCCGATTTTTATGTAGATTTTCATCATGATCTTCATATGGAAGTGACTAATTCATTTGGTGAGCTGTCTAGCACGTGTATGCTGCAGTTTAAGCACGATTTCAGGTGGTTATCAGTTCCGAAACAAATCAAGCTCATCATTGCTTATGATGCGGAATCAGTTAGACAGACATCAGTAAATCTCGGTTTAACTGGCGTGATTTGGTTTTCACACATATTATCAAGATAAAGGAGTGATGGTGGAGCAGATTAAACTGCTAAGAAGGAGGATTGTGTCGCTGAGAAGAAAAGACAGTGTTATAGACGCCAGCGAAAATTAGGGCTTCCTAGTTCACTTACCTGCAGTTAAGGAAGTTATATGAAGACACCTGTACGCATAAGGAGAGATCGTTGATAACCCAAGACAAAGGTTTAAGCCGTGGCATTTGAGTAATTGACAGGTACTTCAATACAAACCAGTCTAATTGAAGAAATTGGGTTTTTCTCGCTGCGCGATTATTTGGAGAAATTGGTTGCTGGAGATGATAAAATAGGTCATGAAATGAACCCTTTGCCATAGAAATAGCTATCTGAAGCTATTATTGAGAACTTGCATGAACAGAGTATCATAATAACCTTGAGTTTAAAACATTCATTTTCGGAATTTCGAGGACAATTTAAAGGAAGGTTTTTTATGTTTTGTTCTCTAACCTACTCGAGAAACTCTGATATTGATGAATATTGGCGCATTATGGTTATAATGAACTAACTGAACATGATTTCTTCTCATACCTAATGCCAATGTGAACCAGAATCTACAGGAAACAACATTGAGAGGACTTATAGACTGATTTGTTATGTTCATCTTTTACACAGAAAGTGTTCAGTGGGTTTGAAAAGCTGTTGATAATTGTTATGATTTGTAAAATCACTTGCTTGGAGAACCATGTTCAATTGTTTGGAGAACATGCTACTTTTTATATACAGGTTTTGATGGCAGTTTGTTGGTAAAGGTGAATATATTGCAGACAGGGGTGTTTTTCTCTTTTCTCATGCTATCAGTTTCCAGTTGGTTTAATAAGCCTGTGGTTGATGTTATTCTTGCAAAATCTGAAGCAGTGAAAGTTTTAGGGTTTGAAGATTGAAGCTAGTTGATACACAGAAATAGGAGTACAATTCTGAACATAAAACAGCCACATTCACTGACAGCTTTTCAATTGCATTGAACAGCCTGAACATTGCAATTAATCAAAATGCTATTTGCTGTGATTTGAATCAGTTTGTATTGAAAGAGGAGTTCATTTTTGAAGGCATGCCATACTGCTTGTTTCCTAAACCCTAAAATAAGGAGCTTGGATAGTCTATAATCTAAAACAGTTTGACATTATGTTCGATGGTGCATTTTTTGAAGAATGAGCAATGTTATTGTGTTCATATGACTGTTTCATTCATGATTGATCTGCTCTCATAGTTTACCTACATACAGCCCTAGTTTGTATTGTGGTAACAAAGGAACACTAAAGCCTTGGATCAGGTGGACTTGACCCCTCCTGTTGGGAAGTTTTGCTTCATCTTTTAATAAACAGGCTGTTCAGGAGTGCATAGTAGATTGTGAAGGAATTTAAAGAACAACAAACCAGTTTTAAAACATTTTTGAAACCTAAAGCCAGATTGTTTCTAGTTCTTAAAAGAAGAATATGGGAAAGAGTGGGAAAAGTGGTAAGGTTAACAGGGCTGAGCCCACTGACCTGACCTGGATTGAGAAGCTTCCAGACTGTGCAGAATTGTTCAAACAAGCAGGTTGGCTCAAGTTTTTCAGGAAGATAGATGGATACAATGCTCAGGTGTCCTGCAAGTTTGCTCAGGGACTTAAAGATGATATGGTCATGATGGATGCTTTGAAATTCAAGCTGAATGTGGAATTAATTGCAGAAGCTACTGAGATTAGTAATGAAGGATAGCATTGGTTCAAAAAGTTGCCTTTTGAGTTTGAACCACAAAGGTACCTGTTGCCTAATGTGACTCCTGACTGGAACAAGGGTATCCTCATTCAAAATTTCAGGAAAGAGTGGATTGAGCCCATAAGGATACTTCAGAGTTATGTGACCTGTGAGGGAAGATATTCATTTGTATTTAAATATCATTTCAGGTTCCTTCAACACATAGTAGGAGTTTCTAAAATGAACCTGCCCTTTTTTTTTTTAAAGAGCCTGCAGAAGATGTCAAGCAAGATAAAGCAACATGATGATCACACCTCCGAGTCACTTTTTCATCATGGCCTGATCAAACTGATCATCACCACAGTGTTGCAACATGAAGGTAGGACATGGGACTTCTTTCTGTTCTGGTCAGATGTTCATCCCCAGCAAGAAGACCACCAACCAAAGAGACAGACTGACAAGGGAAAAGTGATGATAAAAAAGTTAGGTCACACAGCCAAACCTGCAGATAAACATAAGGTTAAGACTAAGAAGGTAGCTAAGCAGGTAGCAGAACAAGAAAAGGTTGCCAGTCAGTTCAAAAAATCTTCAGATTGCCCCAAAAGCAGGTACTCATTGTTTGCAGAAGAAAAAGTTCAGCCTAGTCTGCAATTGCCAACAGCAACACATTCTGAAGAGGATAAGACTATTGATGAAGAGAAGGCTACTGAGCTTGAAGATGAAGTGAAAACTAAACAGAGAAGCCCCCTCACTATTTTATCTGAGGATGAAGAATATTTATTGGAGGATGAACAACCATTTGATGAAGTAGGGTTCGGTGTTGAGGCCTGTGGAGAATTTTCAGAATGCAAATCAGTCAAAGCAAGGAAGAAGAAAAAGAGTGCTACTTCATACAGAAGGCCTAAAACTAGGCCAACTAATAAGTTGAGATGGAATATGAAAAAACTACTTAATCCCAAGTTGAATGCTAGACAAGAAGCTGTTGTGATTGATTCTTCTTCTAATGAAGAAACAGAAATTGTTAAACAGAGCAGCAGAGGCAAGGGAAATTCAATTGCCAAGCCTTCTTCTTTTCCTCAACCTGCAAAGACAAAAAGATCACAGTTAGCAAGAGAGATTGAAGAGTCCAAGACTAATTTATCTAAAATAGTGCTAGAGATAAGGAATAAACTTTCAAAACAACAACAAGATGAAGAAGCTAGAATCTGTCCTTTTGAAAGTCACGATTGGGAGGATGAAGATGAACAGATACTCAGAGAAGCAGGCATTTTGGAGGGTCCTGGTGATTCTGCAGATTACACAGACTTTTTAATGAAAGAATAAAGTATATCAGAGATCCCAAATTTTGATGAAGAGGATGTACAGGAAAGTATTCAGAAATACAGGAAACACATGAAACACCTGCAAGAAACTAATGATGGATTATTCAAAGTTAATAAAGGGCTTATAGAAGAATTGCTGGATGTTAAAAGTCATTTCCAAGAACTAGCAGAGGTATCTAAGGAGGTTCTTAAAATAAAAAGGATGACTGACAAACACTGTTCAGAATTAGAAGGCACAATAAAGAATCTGCAACAAGAGAACAGAAAGCTCACTCAAAAGATGATCAAGCTGGAGCAGGAGAAAAAGAAGGCCAAAAGACAACCTCAAAGGCTAGATGGCATTGACCTCCTTGTTGAGGCAGCGAAGGAGATATGAAGCAGTTATTAGTTAGTGGTTATTTTAGATAAGCATTATCTTTTTGTTAAGCATTTGCTATTTTTAGCAATATTTGTAATTTTGTAAAAGTCACTTTTTACTTTACCTACTTAGTGACTCGATGGAGGTAGTTAGAGGGTAAAACCTAATTGATTTTGGAATAACTTTCCTATTTAGATGAGATAGCAAGACATTGTTAGCGTTCTGATTTTTGGGAGCATCAGGAGGTTTGCTAGCTGCTTGTACTGTCAGACTTGTTCAGAGATAGGTACTGTAACTCTCATATGCATTTACTGATGAAATAATGTGATATATGACTCTTTCCCCCATATTTTTTCTATGTTGGCTTTGTTATTGAGCATGTTTTGCTTCTTAAATGGTAAATTCATTGCTAGTTAATGTGTTTTTCTGGTAATGCTTATCTTTTAATGTATGAACCATAGCATAGTCTCTTTGTTGGATTTTTGTGATATGTTGGGCATCTTTATCAGTTTATGTCTATGATTTAGTTGTTGCTTTTACTCTGAATGTATTCCCTGCATGATCTTGAAGCTTACAACCAAAAACACATAAACAAAACCCTAAACCCTAGTTTGAATTGAGTTTTTTCTCTTGAGATTGTGTTGGCTTGTTACCCTAGCCTTAGTAACAATTTCTGACACAAACACCCATTATCCCAATAGAAGAAGAGAAGGTCCATCCATAGTTGGGGGGACATGAAGCACAACAGGAGGATCAGAGCCCCTCCAATATAGTTGGGGGGGGAGATGAAACTGGATCAGAGGATCAACCAGGGGCACAAGCAGAACAATTTGGAGAAGATGTACATAAAAACCCTGTGGAAGAACTAAATAACAGGGTAGCTATGACAGCAGAGGGTGAAATTGGAGCAGCATTAGATGCTGCGACAATTGAACCCGAAGATGATAGAGCCATGGCAACAGAAGAAAATATTGAGCTGGTGACCATTGAATCTTCACCCGAGTGGGGAGGAACTTTGATTGAGGAAGAACAGCCTGAGGAACAAGAAAATCCTGGAACTGGGAACATTCCTTCTACCTCAGCTATGAATCCAGAAACTCTAGCACCACAAAGAAAAAGGAAGAGATCAAATGATGGAATTAAGATATATCCACCAATAAGAAGGAAAAGAACCAGTTCGGTTGCAGCAGTAGAAGAAACAAGGAAAATATGGGCAACCTTAGAAGCACAAATTGAGTTCCCCATTCTTGAACCCAGGCCAATTGATGCCCCACAAGGGCCGGTCGAAGAAGAGCCCCAAATTGAAGGACTTTTGTTTGAAAATAGGCTATTAAAAGAGGAAGTCCAAACACTCAGAAGGGAATTGGAAAATTGGAAAGAAGCATGCAGAAAATAGGGTGAAAGGAAGCTGCACACATTGGTGGAGGCTGCAGATCAATTGGAGGGACCAAATTCTACCGAGCCTGGCAATGAGGAAGAAAGAGTGGTCTGTCCCACCTGTGGAGAAATATTTAAGGAAGAAGGCCACAAGATTGTAATTCATGCCTTTACAACAAAACAATCTGCACTTGCAATGAAGGAAGTTACAGAGAAAGAAGATGCTATCACACAAGAACCAGCATCTTTAAATATTCTTGCTGAAGTTGCCACTAACTTTGGGATAGAGGAACCAAGGGATGAAGCTATCCCTGATTGTGGGGATGAAGATTGCACTACAACTCTAGAATTGTCCCATGACACAGAAATCATAGAAGAGGAGCCACAATAGCAGGGAGATGAATAAGTGAGCCAGGATGTTGTCACACAAGAACCAACATCCTTGAAGGTTGTAGTAGGGACTCTTGAAATGCAACAAGAAATTAACCCTGAAGTGGATGTCATTCCTGATATGCATTGGAGTGAAGATGAAAAATTTCAAACACAATCCTCAGGTGATACTAAAATCCTTGAGGAGCAGCTGCATACTGAAGAAGACATCCAATCTCAGCAGCAGGAGGAAAAAGAAGAACATGGCTCTGTCACAAAAGAACCAATAGCCTCACAGCCTCTGGCTGAGATAGCAGCTGATAATCAAGTAGAAAATGGAATTAAAATTCAGGAGCAAGTTGCTCCACAAGAACCAACGTCCTCACAGTCAGCTGCCAAAATTGCTATGAGAGAACCCTAGAAAGAGGACGATGTTACACAAGAACTAGCGTCTCCAAGAGTGGTGGATGTTGTTGCTGAAGAAAGTCCAGAAAATGTTGCTTTCACACAAGAACCAACACCTCCCGAGATAGCTTCAGATGTGCAGGGTGTCCAATGTGGCACATCAGGCGACAAGGTGTGGATTGATCCCCTTCGAAATTTCATTGAATTGGATTCTGAAAAGGAGGAGCTTCATGAAGAAGAAATCCTGAACCTTATAGCAGAAGTCTCAATTCTGAGAAAGGAGGTAATAAAATGGAAGATCTAGGTGGAGGAATACCAAGGAGGGATAATTTCCCTTACTGAGCATAAAAAGATTATCAGGAGACTGGAGGAGAAATGGGCAGAAGAACGTATGACCCAGAGACTTTGAGAAGAAGAGCTACAGAGCAATTTAAGGGAGCTGAAAAAGTTCCAGTTTATGCAGAAGGAAAAAGGGTAGATGTATGCTCTCTCTCAAGAAATCCTGGGCACTAGGGTTCCTTCTTCCTCTTACCCTGTCTTCCTGTTTGAACAGTTTGTTTGGTTTAAGTTGAGAGCTATGAAAGAAGGGAGGTCATTTGAGATAATGACCTTAGCAAAATTTTTGGAAACATTTTTAAGAAGTAATTTTGAAGATCAAAATTTGTTGTGTGAATTATATTTGCATGAGATGGCTTGCCCTTTGGACCGCCATTCAAATCCTGTCCCTTTTTTAGGGGATGTTCAGTTGAGGGCCTTTGCTTCTTTTGTGAACAATCATGCTCAATGGGAAAGGTCTTTTCAAACCTTTTCTCACAATGAAGCTCACTCTAACCTGTGGGTTCGAAGTGAGCCTCAAAATCCAGGTATTCTTCTTGCTCGATACAGGAGTTTTCTTTCATGTCCCATCTAGACTCGGCACATAATGGAACTGCAGGAGGAAGTTATTTCCACTTGTACCAACCATATTTATATACACAAACAAGTAGCATTGGAAGGAAGTAAGCATATATGGCCGGTTGCCTCTCCTTTACTCAGGAGCAGAGACCCCTATTATTTTAGAAATTTTGAATAGGCACTTTCCAGGGTTGAGGGTTATGTTGGATGTATCAGGGAATGTGGGGTTAATTGGTTGGGTCTGAAATTAAAATTTCCCCTTATCTGGTATCCGGAAAAACCATATAGGATGTATTTATCACTAACCAAGGTAGAGGAGAAACAATGTTGGCGATATTGGATTGCTCATAGAGGGTTCATAGAAAAAGAAGGGACGCCTGAGTTCCCCTACAACTTCTCCTCTCTCCATGAACAGAGCTCAGTGCAAGATTCGGATTCAGAGTAATGGAGGTTGTTGCATGAGGACATGCAATAGGACAGTTGGGGGGAGATGTTGGGCCAAAAAATGGCCTCTTTTGACCACCCTTAATTACCTCTTCTTGTTCTATCCTACCCCATTGAGCATGCCAGATAAATGTTTTACCCCCACTCTACTCTTCAAACCACCAAGGTATGATTGGTCATTGTTTTATTTTATTAATACTTATGATTGTGATAATTAAGGCTTCGTATCTCTCAATGCGCTAACATATGATGGTTTATAAAGGTATTTTGAGGTATATGGACTGCAGGAAGGTTGGGCTGAACAGGCTACAAAAATGATGGGCATTCACCGCTTAAGCTGATCCCCATCCATCCTATCATCGCCCAAGGAATGCGGTTCCAGTGCGATATCCCGGACAAAGCTGTGTCAAGGTAGTTGTAATAGAATGCGTCAGAATTGGAGGTCAACAGTGTGTTGTTGCTTGTGTGTAGCCGTAATCTGAAGATATCGTCACTCCTGGGGGCGATTAACAATTTTCCTATGTTTCCTATTTTCATCCTGCCACGTTTGTAACAGCTATTGTCATTTAGGGTCCCTGACGATCAGAGATATTCATGGCTGCCCCATAATAGGATAGGATGTTATGATTTACATTGTATAAATATGGAGAACTATTTCGAGCCAGGGGTTGCTGAACATATAATCAATTCATTGCTTTAGCTGTGGGGAAGAATTGTGTAATAACTCTGTATTTTAATACACGGAGTTACTTCTGATATAAAGGTTTTTACGTGTGTTCAGCCAGCATCTCTGTGTGAAGGCTGGGCCCGCCTTCCACAGGGATTGCCGAGTTAAATTAGGTCTTTTCAATTATTTTGTTGTGTGATGTTATGTTTATTTTATTTCCTCATAGGAAGCTGTAACAAGTGTTTATTTACAGTGTGTCATGATTGCATTCCTTGGATACCTGTAATGGCATAGTGTGACAGTTGACTTGAGTAGGTAATTATTTCTTATGCAATTCGTGTGGTAACTGTAACAGCTCTGTTCATTCTTAGATCTTTTAGTTGTCGTTTCCATGAATCTTTGCATCTTGTCTCTTATTTTTATGATTACAGAATTTCATTCCTGTACTTCAATTTCCTACAACAAACTCAATCTCTGTATTTTGAATTCCTATATCAATATTCAATTTATGTTTTTGGATTCCTAGGACAATTAGATTGGGTAGTTGAGTTAATCATTAAGTGGTGTGAATAGGATTTTCCCTTATCTGCAATTGTAATTTAGGTGTGACTTTTTCTATTCTTAGACCAAGCCATAGTAGAAGGTAATTGTGATTGCATTCCCTAGAAGGTAACTAGATTAATTAGATTCTTGGGATGAGCATAGCCGAACAGAGGATAGTATTGTTCAATTACAGTGATTTCGTGTTTAAGCATATACTGTGCATGTTATCCTTGAAATACAAGACTTTCTTGGGTTGATAATAAATATTGTACACTCTGTATGTTAGTTGTAATTCACTTGCATATCGGGTGCACGATAGGCCTAGTGTTTGAACCTTGTGCTCTGATACCACATGTCAAAACCCCAAATTTTCACAAAATTAATTTTTTTTTAATGTAACATAAACTATCTATAGTCACAGTTTGATAACTACTAGTGGCTAGTAGAAAAATGAAACAGTTAACAAAAGTAATGATTAACTTTAAACACATAAAAAATAATACTACTTTAATTTTGATATGTTATGTAAATGACCTGCATTCAGTTACTTCTAGTTGTACTGATGATTTGATTTTGTCAAGTAGGTGAGAAGTTATGTTCTAAACTGGGGCTTACTTAGCAATTGCTAACTTAGCTGGATTTCTGGATCTTACAGGTTCAACAGGTAAATTTTGAACAAGTAGGAGTTTATTAAAGTGTTATTTCGAGATGTACTTCTTTAGCATATATAAAATGCTAGAGTAAATTTTGCTTAATAGAGTTCAAGGATACTACGAGGTAAAGTAACTTTCTTTGTCATTTTTGCATCTATGAAAGTAATTTAGGTTTAGTAGTAAAGACTAACATCCTTGATCTACTACTGTCTTCCACCAGCATGATTTAAAATTTATAATCCAAGTTCTTCATAAGTTTTACTAGTGTGCATAGAGCTCATAATTTTATATAAAGATGCTTTTACTGAAACAAGTATTTACTGCAATTGCGATGTCTAGTATCTAAATGTTGTTTTAAAAGCATGAATGTTAATCTAACGTCTTCAAAATAAAAGATTACATTATATTACTTAGCTCCACACTTAATTCTGCTCTAGTAGAGAAGAATCATCAGCTATAGTTATAATGTCTACTTGCATTAAAAGTCATTGGGCTTAATTTCGACCTTCCAAGGTCATCATGTCACAAGTAATGTAGTAAAAATTACATTACCATATCATTTATTAATATCAATAAGTGATACTATTTTTAACCTTGCATAGTTTTACTATCTTTTATTTACTAAGTCTAATCTAACATTGGTTTGATTCATTTAGAGTTTTGGTTCCTCATGGAGACCAAAATATCACCAACTTTCGAGAAGTTTAACCTACACCATGGCACTATAGACTATATACCAATGTAAGAGTTATTCTAGGGTGTAAATACTATCTATTTTTACTTACATATAGTTGATTTATAAACTAATTTGTTTTACCCACCAGTGTTTACTTAACACTAGTTCTAACAACATAGTCATGTAACAATATGCTTGTATAAATGATTAATAATAGTACTATGAACTTATGATCAATGGTAAATACTCTACTAAATATCTTTCCATAGTTGTTATACCAACAGAAGATTCCAAGATTTTCATAAAATAAAGGTTAACGATGCAACATATGTCTTGTTCTTTACCATTGCTTGACTTATGGTTTATCATTGTAATGATATGTTTTTGACTTTATAACTAACATTATCATTGTGGCTATTATTTAAATCATTGGCAATGTCGATTTTTATCCAATAGTGCAGGAGACTATACTGATCGACCCAGTGCTGAGTAAAAATTTTAGTGGCACATGGAGTAGCCTCCACCGTGCAATGAACGATTTAAAAGCTTGCAACACAACCCTATATTATTCATTCGTCGTCGAGGGTCTGGCTTTGCACTGTCTGGTTTCTCCGCGGCTATGAGGGCTCACTTGATTCTCGTTTTACAGCTCCATTAGTGTGTAGTGAATTGCTGCAACTCTTGTGAAAGAGTTGAGTGATGCACAACTCGTATCGTGTTTTCTTTCTGCAGTAGTATATTGCTGTGAGAGTGGTTTACTTTGTCAATAGTTTTAGAGTGTTGGTTCCTTGCATGGCCATTGCAATAGATTTAACCTACTCCATCGTCGTTGTAGTTTGGATTGTGAACCTCGCTGCCTATGTCACAGGTTAGCACGAGGGTTTGTTCTTCAAGGTGCTGTTCGTTGTGCTGGTTCGATTACCTCCTCGACTCCCGAGTTCTTTGCCTTCAGGTATAAATTTTACCCTGCTATGATTTATAAAATTCAAAATACAATTTTAGTATTAGAATATACATATTCTAAGTAAAGTCTTCAGTCTCGCTTGCAAGTTATAGTTCGTATTCAAACTTGGAAGAATCCTCTCCAACATTGGATTGACTTCAAGACCAAACGGGTAAGCCCTAGTTAAAAACGTGGCATCTCCCTGCTTGCAATGGTTAAGGGAAAAAGGGTTTTTAGTTGGAAAAGAAGCATGGCTTCGGTTCCTCCATTGCTTAGATACTTTGTTTTTAGTTATTACTTAGTTTTTTTGTTAGTAAAACCATTGCCTGTTGCAGGGTAACTCCGGCTTCTATGCCGTGACTTGTATTTAGCTTTCTTGACTTGTAAACAAGAATTACAGTCTTATGGCTAAGTAATATCATACTTTGTTTCTTAAAATGTGGAGGTTCTCCTGTCTTCATGGTTTTAATAAGTTGTTTTTCAGTTTTTGTTTACAAATCCTCGCTATGGTGCTGGGTAATACCGGCCTTGAGCTGTGTGATGTATTTTGGTTATGTCTTAAGCCCTACGACCTGAAAATGTAACACATTTGGTTTTAAGAAGGATTTTAACTTTGAACTTAGTCTCGTTTATGCAATAGTTTTGTAATCCTGTAAGTTAAAACTATTTGTAATTAGGGTCTTTCCTTCTTCGACTGTTAGTGAAGATAAATACTGTTTAAGTTATCTTTTGTAAGTGATTATTATTAATGTGAGGACTATAGATCAGTCGTAATGTAAAATTTGTATTTTTATACTTACCTGTTCAGAATATAATAGTTAGGGTTTTAATGGAATGATTCCCTTGTATAATTATAATCTTAATTTATTATTACTTAGGCTCTGCTTCTTGTTTCTTCGGTTTGGCTATTACAGGTGTGTGGTGGTATTTTAACTTGTTAACTGTAACTTATCTTGCTTGTTTATAAAAGATTTTTGTTTTAAGTAAAGACATTAAATAGTCTTATATATTCTTTGAAATCTTTCTGTAAAGTTTATTTATATAGTTTTCAATGTAAATGGATTAAAACTTAAGTAAATTAAATTAAAATTCAATAATTTTGAAGTTAGGGTTTCGACCCTGAGGTTCTTCCTCCACAAGTTATAAGCCTGTCTGGTAATATAAGTAGTTTCTAAATATGTAAATATTTAGTTTTATATTAATTATTGTTTATAATTACATTGTTTTTATTTACTGTTCTATCACATAGAATTTGTTCAGAGTTTTCTAAAGGATAGAAAGTAAACTCTGTAATTATGTTTACTCTTTATAAATCAAGAATTTTTTACCTAACCCTATCTAGTTTATATTAAATAATAGTTTAAGATTTAGTTGATATTGTTAAAAGATAAACTTTGTGGTTAATAGCTTGTTTATATACTTAACTGTATACTGTTGCTGTAACTCTAATATAGTTTACTGTTTCTTTTCTACATTTCATTTAGTTATACTAAGTAAAAACAGTAAACACAAATAAATCATAACACTGTTTTTATTTCATAATAATTTAAACATTAAAATGATTTAATTTGCTACTTACACATAAACAATCCTACCTACTATTTTCATTCTCTTATCTACTTAAAACATTCTGTCTATGCTAGAGTACGACCTGGTTTCCAGGTGTGGAAAAACATAGTCCAGAAACTGTTTCTCATTCTATTTCATTATTTCCTAAACCAGTTTCATTTCTATAACAATCTAATAAAAATATTAAATCTAACATTTCATAAAATCTGAACTTTTAACTTTCATTTAGCAAATAAACTAAGATTCCTTAATTAAAATAGTAAACTCAAATAACATAGAACCTGTTGAGGATAGATGACAACAGCATTGGGAGGCCACTCCTCCCTACCAATCTCCTAGAGAGTGGTCAAACAACGCTTCCTCAGGACCCCCGAGCCTGTTCCTAGTCTTCTTGGCTGAGAACTGGTGGAGAATGCAAACAGTAGAACCCTCTGCCAACTAACTAGTTCAATATCTCAATAAAACACTCTGCTCTCAGTAGTATGATCTTCAGCTTTAAAAGTTGCAACTAGATCATTTAGCAGTTATCCCCTGAAACACTTTCTAGATTTCCCTTCCATTGAATTTCTCTGAAGTACATACATTCAACCTGAATGATCACTTCTCTAGAATGAGCAGCCTCAGCTCTCTTCAATGGGAATTTTCATAAAGATTTCCTAGGTCTTTTGGGTTAGTTTTCATTAATTGAGCCACCTTCTCTGATTCCACTTTCTTGGGGAATCATGACCCCAAATGTAGGGAGGTTTCCACCTGCAACAGTTGGAAGGGGTTTGAGGATGCTGCCACATGTCAGTTTGCTCTCTACACAGTTTCCTCCACCAATTTGACCAGCAAACACTCTTTTAACATCTCTCCTAAGCTGTTGTCTCCTCATTTATTTATTTATAATAAAATATTTAGAATTTACATTAAATATCCTTGACCTTGCTGAGTCATCAATCACAACTTAGAATAAAAATTAACATATTGTCGTCAATAATATCAAATAATATAAAATAGTTTTTGCAAAATTGGGGTATGTGACATTATGTTTGAAGCATTTATTAATTGACCTGAAACATAAATATAAATATAGTCCATCTCTTTTTAAATATGGGCTCATAAATACCATGGATAAGTTTAATGGACTTTGGTCATTTTCACGTTTTATTATCATATTTATCATGGATAGATAATCTAATTACGTCGATAGGCGTTTTGAAAAAAAATGGACCTTATTGGTTGAAGGGAGGTCGTCCCTCCAACCAATGTTTAATTTATGCGTTTCCTCCATATACCCAACCATCAAACATCTTCCACGCTAGGGTTTGAGATAGGGTTTGATACTTATGCCGTCAACGTTCTTTCTATGAGTGCACTTTGGTCATCCTTACAACTACTCCTTGCTCGCCATGTTTCTGTCAATTCGATGTAATTCTTTGTCAAGGGTGTTTTCTATTACCATAGTTTGTCTTTTGTGTTCAGGAAGTTTCCTTCCATTGCGTGTGTATGTGTTGCAATTCTTGAAGCCATTCAGAGCTCCTCCATTCATATTACCATTACCATTTTTAGGGAGCATAAGTATTTGAAATGCACCTGCACGACGACCGAAACATCGAGGAACGGAAGGCGACCTCAACAAAGTCTCAAATATTATTGGCCCGCGGTATGAAGTGAATGAATGGTAAATACGTTTTTCTTCTCAAGTTCAAGTCTATTTATATTTTGTTGAAGAACAAAGTATACAGTGTTGCGGTAAATAATATGGTCCCTTCAGTTGAGTTGGGGGATTCCATGTATTAAAAAAATGAGTTGACCAAAATTTCACAACAAAACCGAAAGCATTGCTATCAGAATCCTAAATATCTACTAAGTAATAGCTTACCATTCTGGTCGCGTTCTCTATGCTCTTCATCTGTCTTTTTACCTCACCATTCTCCTGCTCTCCTCTCCCTTCCTTTTCCTCAAAACAGTCAATCAAACTCATATGTATATTAAAGTCAGGGAATTTGATAAAAAAGAATGGCGCTAAAATTGATACGCATTGACCAGCGCCATGATATTCTATTGTTGATCTTGTTGATGTAAGCTCTACATTATTTTTCTTTGCTACTCCCAGAATTGAGACTCCAACAACACCCTAACCGCTCTTTTTCTTCCTGATTCCCTCTATGGCTTGCATCACAACTAAAATCCATCCTAACTTGAAATAAAATGAACCTCGCCAGGTGCCTCTAACACACTAGTCTCATGGATAATCTGGCCATAGGCACTTCAGAACTTGAAGTCCTCTGGCCCTCTATCCAATCAATGTTTGCCACATGTTTTTCCACCTATCTATGTGTTGTGCTTTGACGAGTATGTTGTTTGATTTTTTTTGGGCATCCGTTGGAAGCTTCTATGGGGATGCCTGACAATGCCTTCAACGCCTTGGTTATTGGCTACGAGACCAAATAATGGCTGAGAAAATAAGAAGGGGAATCGATTATTGGCATATTATAGGTGCCTCAACAACTAGGTTAGCAATCTTTAATTTGAAATTTGTTCCAAACCACGACGAGAATAATACGATGGAATCGGGAGGTGAACGAAAACACATGATGTTGTATTAATCAATTTATCTACTTTTTTGGGTGAACAAATAAATCCCAAAATCACTACATCTTTTCTGGCTGACCCGAGTCATGCAAAAATCACTACACCTCACTTTGCATTTCCTTCCCTAGGTAAATTGGATTTCGCATTAAAGGTTATTATTAATATTTTGGATTGTTGCTTACTAAATACCACAATACGAGGAACTAGATAGGGGTAGTAATGATCGGAAACCTTACTTTTCCACTAGATAGCAGCACAAATATCGAAACATCATTATCGATGATTGACGAAGTCAAGAAATGGATAATTGAATATAGCCACGATGTCAAGAAGCAGATCATTGCATATAGCCACGATGTCTTAATACTAATTGTTTTTGTGATTCAATGAATTAATTATGATTTTTAATAATAATTTTTTTATTAATTATGTTTTTAATAATAAAAAACAAGTTATAAGTTTTGTTAATAGAAGTTATTGATGGATATTTTCGTTCTCAATTTGAATAGTGAATTATGATGAAATTTGTCACAACTAGTTCGAACTTGTGAGTTGAGATTTGATTGCAAATAAATTATGATTTTTAATAATAATTTTTATTATTAATTAATAAAAAATTATAAGTTAGTTGGAATGGGTGTGGCTCATTAGGGTCGATTGATATAAAGTCACTTGTTGTAAATGGAGGTCACGATATCAAATCCCAATAGGGTTTCCCTCGACCTTGTGTCATAAAAATTATAAGTTTTTGTTTATAGAAATTAATGATTGTGAATTGGGATCCTTTACTCAAATTGCAATTTTCAAATTCTTAACCATAAAACTTTTTTCTTCCCAGACTTGTATTTCTCTTTTTTTTATTACACTAGAATATTCATAATCATTGTATTATAGAGAATACCATATTATTAGTTTTCATAAATGTTATTCATAAAAATAAATAAATAAATTCCAACTTGTGTATTCTTAAACTTTGTGAATCATTTTGTATTATATACAACAATTAAATAATTTCCCTTCTAAAACAATATATTAATATATCAATTTTAATATATTTAATTTTTACAATATTATTAAATAAATAAATAAAAACACAAAATACAAACAAATTTACCCTAATTCTCTTAATTAATTTGCTACATTAATTAGAACTTTCCACATACATTTATCCTAGTCCTCTTAGTTATTCCCTCCACATAGATTGGTATCCCTACACATAATTGTTTGATAAACTATAAGCTCAACATTATTAATAATTAACTATTATCATAAAATATCAAAATAGTTATTAACTTAGTTATGAATTATACATACAACATATTGTTAGTAAGTTTCAATGAACTTTAATAGTCATTATCATATAAATTATTAACATACAAATAACATATATGAGTATGGATTTAGGTTTATTTTTTTATTATTTAGTTATATTAAGGATGATGATAATTATTGACTTGAAAATAATTTTATTTATAGAACTTTTTATAGTTAATAAGTTTTAAGCATTTCTATATCATCATAATTGTGTTGACTTAAAAAGTTAAGAAGGTTGTATTGTAGTAACTATTTTGAAATTGTCATCTCTACATAGGAAACCACCAATTCCTTTTGTAATGATTGCACCTATCTCTTTAGAAAAAAGATCACTACAATGCACCCATAAACGAGGTCTTGCAAATGGGCTTTCTAGAAAAGAGAATTCATTGCATTCTCCCATTTATGAGATGCCACATCGTTGAGAATTTAGTCATATTGTGGGCTCTAAATATCTTGTGAACATTGACCATTTTTTTAGGTTTTTTCGAAGAAAAATATGGCCAAAATACACATTCCAAAGTACATTGCAAAAATATGACAATCTAATGAATGATTGTTTGATTTCCAAAATGATGATAATATTTTGGTTGTTTGATTTCTATAATGATGATAATTTATCATTTTTATTGATTAGAATGAGTTTACTTTAAATTAAATATTGTTGGAATGGGTTTACTATATTGTTGGAAGGGAATTCATGGGTTTCCATGTTAAATATTTACATTAACATCTATCATTTTCAATTTGGAGGGCATTTTCCTTTTGAAGTGGGATTTTTTAAGTGATTAAGTAGAAGATGGAGATTATTTTATTTAGATATATAACTCATAGAAATTGTCATTCAAATAAATTTAGAGATTTAATAAGTTGCAAAGTTCCATAGACACATTATGAAGGAAGACTAATTTTAAGAGGTCCATAAAAAATTCTATGCATCACACATATTTTATGGATAATAGTGAGACATTGTTTGCTTACTAATATTATTTGTCCATAACAAAATAACCCATGCATCAAGGACATTGAGAAATTACTAGGGTGGCTACCTTATTGTGAACAATCATTGGGAAGCTATTTTTCTTAGAGTACAATTCCATTAAAAAAAAAATCTTGATTCCCAAGGCATTAACAAGATGATGATTTTATAGGAAGAGAAATTGTAGGATGAGGAAACACATAAGCACCCCCAACACCCCTCTCTCTCCCTACATGTAACCACCCCTTACACCCCTCTCTCTTTCCCCCCTACTCCCCTTACCCCTAACCC